>JAZHYW010007876.1:0-37848 GCA_037355805.1 Ixodes ricinus | reverse complement strand
TTTCATTTGAAATCGAACACGCTTGTCGAGGTGGGTCTTTCGATTTTTTTTGAAAAAATATATGTAATTGCCTCATTTCTGGAAAGAACAAAACCGCTTTTCAAAATTTTTTAAAAAATATTTCGCTTCACGAAAAATTATTGAGTGGAGCAGGGTGAAAATCGGTTTTTTACTCCGTGATTTTTCTACCCAGTTCTGTACGCTGGTATAAATACGGGAAGCATACAAAACTCACAGTAATTTTTTGTGCTCTTGTATGTTATTTTGACTATTTTTTAGTTGAAAGGAAAATAATTTTGTATTTTTGTTTATTGAGATAAAAAATGCCAAACATCGTCTCTTTGACAATCCGGTGACATCTTCAGAGCCTTGTAACTCATGAGTTATTATATTTGTCGCTTACCAAATACTATGCGGGTGTAGCCCTATACATGGGCTATCGACGGGCATAAGTTTAGTTTATTTTATTTTCACTGAAATTTTTATATAAAATTTGAAATATCGTCGAAAATGAAATTTACCGATATTTTGAACCCACTTTATTAAAAAAGGCCATTTTTTATTTCGTTCAATTTTTTTATTATTGCTGCCGATCATATGAACTTTCAATTGGCTTGATGCGATTTCCCCCTTTTTTGTTGTATCTTCTCTAGAAGTGATCAAAATCACTCCCACGTGACAATGCGGTGACAACTTCAGAGCCTTGTAACTCATGAGTTATTTTATTTGTCGCTTACCAAATACTATGCGGGTGTAGCCCTATACATGGAATATCGACGGGCATAAGTATAGTTTATTTTATTTTCACAGAATTTTTTATATAAAATATGAAATATCGTCGAAAATGAAATTAACCGATATTTTGAACCCACTTTATCGAAAAAGGCCATTGTTTATTTCTTTCAATTTTTTTTTATTATTGCTGCCGATAATATGAACTTTCAATTGGCTCGATGGGATTTCCCCCTTTTTTGTTGTATCTTCTCTAGAAATGATCGAAATCGCTCCCGCTTTCTCATAACGGCCAAACGCAGTTTCCGCAGGTCGGCTTCGCTGCAAAGACTAAACTGCTTATTTGTGTGTTCAAATGCAGCGGGTAAATTCATTTTGATTGAGTACACTCGTGCTTGGCTACATATTGTTTTTTTCTTAATTTTTAATGATGGCAACTGAAATTCCTTAGTCCGATCGTTAGCGGTACAGCGGATGTTCCATTACCTTTATTTATTCCCAAACCAAAGCAATGTGTGCCTAGCCAAAGCAAATCTACCGTAGCCAATTAAAATAAAATCGTCAAATCGCTTTTCTATATTCCAGAAGGCTGTACAATCTTTGCATTAAGCTCGGTGCGACAAAGCGGAGAAACTAAAAGTCTACAGAGACATTAAGTGACTGCTTTCGCTGCCTTCTGTGCATGTGGGAATCGTTGCTTCTTGGCATCAGAGATATCGATCAGTCTTGAACAAAACCCAACACTTTTATTTTTAACTGCACACACTCGTTCAAACAGAAGGGCCACCGTCTCGGGTTCACCGCTCGCTCGCTTTGGCTCCAGTTTTCGTTCTGTCCGTCTCGACTTACCACGCTGTTGAACTTCTCGGCTGCATCCGACCGCTGCGGTACAAAGTTCAGCTCGCCTCCCGCGCTCGATCGTCTAAGCAGAGGCAAGCCGATGCCGTTGTCAAAAAGTTCCAATATTGCGTTGCTCGTGAAGTGGACTACTTAAAGCACAACAAAATATTGTTTTACACGTGCATCCTAAATATATTAGCGTTAATTAATAAAAGTGTCTATTTATCGCCAATTGGTGTTTGTGTTCTGTAAAACATTGTCTTCGGTTCATGTAAACTCTGTCCGTTTTCCTCACTTTTGTTCTGCAAACTGCTTTTCCTTCTAAAAGAAGGGCATGTGATAATACATATTTTTGATATACACGCTGACAATAAAGAACAGGCAATTACATGGTTATTTGAACGCACGCGACAAGACACATCATGGATTGGCGCCCGTGCCGGATGCTTCCTGGGTGTAACGGAGATGGGTCTATAGCGCGAAGGGCCGGGCGTGCTGTACGTGCCTTACAAGCTGTGTATAGCACAAACAGATATATGACCCCGGTCTGGCTGCATGAAGGGCTCGTTCCGCTTTCTCCGCCCTTTGTGCCCTGGCTTTAGACATCGGATAATGGAACATCCGCTGCACCGCTAACTATCAGACTAAAGAATGTCAGTTGCCATTATTAAAAATTTAGAAAATACAATATGCAGCCAAGCACGAGTGTTCTCAATCAAAATGAATTTACCCGCTGCATTTGAACACACAAATAAGCAGTTTAGTCTTTGCAGCGAAGCCGACCTGCGGAAACTGCGTTTGGCCGTTATGAGAAAGCGGGAGCGATTTCGATCATTTCTAGAGAAGATACAACAAAAAAGGGGGAAATCCCATCGAGCCAATTGAAAGTTCATATTATCGGCAGCAATAATAAAAAAAATTGAAAGAAATAAACAATGGCCTTTTTCGATAAAGTGGGTTCAAAATATCGGTTAATTTCATTTTCGACGATATTTCATATTTTATATAAAAAATTCTGTGAAAATAAAATAAACTATACTTATGCCCGTCGATATTCCATGTATAGGGCTACACCCGCATAGTATTTGGTAAGCGACAAATAAAATAACTCATGAGTTACAAGGCTCTGAAGTTGTCACCGCATTGTCACGTGGGAGTGATTTTGATCACTTCTAGAGAAGATACAACAAAAAAGGGCGAAATCGCATCAAGCCAATTGAAAGTTCATATGATCGGCAGCAATAATAAAAAAATTGAACGAAATAAAAAATGGCCTTTTTTAATAAAGTGGGTTCAAAATATCGGTAAATTTCATTTTCGACGATATTTCAAATTTTATATAAAAATTTCAGTGAAAATAAAATAAACTAAACTTATGCCCGTCGATAGCCCATGTATAGGGCTACACCCGCATAGTATTTGGTAAGCGACAAATATAATAACTCATGAGTTACAAGGCTCTGAAGATGTCGCCGGATTGTCAAAGAGACGATGTTTGGCATTTTTTATCTCAATAAACAAAAATACAAAATTATTTTCCTTTCAACTAAAAAATAGTCAAAATAACATACAAGAGCACAAAAAATTACTGTGAGTTTTGTATGCTTCCCGTATTTATACCAGCGTACAGAACTGGGTAGAAAAATCACGGAGTAAAAAAACCGATTTTCACCCTGCTCCACTCAATAATTTTTCGTGAAGCGAAATATTTTTTTAAAAAATTTTGAAAAGCGGTTTTGTTCTTTTCAGAAATGGGGCAATTACATATATTTAAAAAAAAATCGAAAGACCCACCCCGACAAGCGTGTTCGATTTCAAATGAAACCACCCTGTTAATTAATATTATTATGATATATTATTATTATTGTTGTTGTTGTTGTTGTTAAGATGATTATGATGATGATGTGGATATGCCTCCCAGTAAGGACGCATGTGTGGTTTGCTCTCGCGGCTTTTACGGACGACGCAGATTTCTGCGCTGCACTGAGTGCCAACTTCGCCCGCATACGAAGTGCGCATGCTTTCCGGAGACTGAACACACATTTCTTCAGCGTGAGGTGAGCTCATTTGTCTGACAAAGCTGTGTGAAGATCAACGGTGGCGCTGAGGCCTAACGTCAGCGGCTTGGTCTCCGGTGACCCCGGCGGCCTATACACCCGCTTTCCTCCTCCGCCATCGGCCTCCCCTACCTCCCTACTCGTCCAGTGGCGCTACCTGCCTCCTTCTTGATAATCTCGACGGACGTGGGGCCCCCAACCTTCAGTCCCTTCGCACCTTTCTCGCTCGCTGGAAGGAACTTCCTTTCTAACCGAAGGTTGCTTCCCTCGCTAAAGACAACGCGCGTCTCCGACGTGAGCAGAGAAAGCAGGCAGAACTCGAGGCAGGCTCCATCGCCTGCCTGCGGGCGGAAGTTTGCAGCTTACGCGACGCGCTTGGTAAGCGAGCACGGGTTGATGCTGAAGCTCAGGCAGGGCCCTGTGGTGGAACAACATTTCCTGCGGCCCTGCGCTCTCTTCCCGCTTCGGCTCGCGCTGTAAAGTGAGCGTGGCGTTGAAAGATGACAGCTGCTTTGTAAGCCGAACCCCATGAGCCCGAGGGCAGGGGTCTCTGGGGCGGTGAGCGTGGCGTTTGAACATGATGCGCTGCCTGGTAAGCCGAACCCGATCAGCCCGAGGGCTCGAATCCCTGCGCACGCAGGTGGTCTGTGGCGTACAAGCTGTGCGTTGCCCCCTTATCCTCCCGCCGGAGAGCTTTGTTTGTGACCAAGCTGGATCAGATCACCACCCCCACTGACATCGTTGGGAATCTGTGTTCACTCAATGTGGAATACTTGAAGTGCCACTGACTGAAGAATCGCTACAAAACCTAGGCCTCCTTTCACGTCTATCATTCTAAAACAAGAGTAATGACATATTCTCTCAAGACCCACGATATATTTTGTCCATAGAGGATGGCGAACTGTTGGCACGTGTAAGTGAACTGAGGGACCTTGGTGTTGTTTTTGATTCAACCCTGAGATTTGACACTCATGATACCAGAGTGGTTCAATCGGCCTTGTGCACGTTAGATGCCGCGTCTCGCATAACGAAGGAATTCAGAAGCCCGTCCGTTTTTTCACGCTGTATTGTTCCTTAGTAAGATCCCAGCTATACTGTACGCCTCAGTTATATGGCACGGCATTTCCAAAACTAACAGTTTATCTTTCGAGCGAGTCCAAAACAAATTTATTTTCTTCTTTGAGTATAGTTATTTTGAGAAAAGGTGCTCAATTATTAAACGTTGGGGGTAACTCGCAACTCGTCAACTTGTTGAACCTGGAGCAGCGTCGGGTAACGGCAGATCTGTTGTTTTTGTTTAAGACCCTGCAAAGCTTGATTAACTCTCACGGACTTCTGTCCGAAGGGAGCCTTCGAGTTCCACGCGTGCCTACACGGCTTCAATCATCCCTTTTATATACTGTAAAACCCTTAATTTTCGCGTGCCCTTAATTTTTGCGAAATTCGCGAATTGAAAAATTCGCGAAATTTAAGGTTACGCAAAATTTCGATCCGTAAGAGTTTCAATGCAGGCGTATGGCATTTGAGAAATTTAGTGGCCGCGATTATCTCCTCTTAGACCGATTCGCTTAGAATAGGGGCCGCGAAAATAAAGGATTTTACAGTAGCTCGACATTTTAGCCAATTAAACCCGATTCAAAGATTGACTGATACTCTTATGCACTCGATATTTTAACTCGTACGTGAGCAAGTTCCGAAAGGCTGTTCGAAACTCCGTCTTGCAAGAAACGGGCTCACCAGTTGAATGGTTGATGTTTGTCAGTACGATATCCAAGTATTTGCTTTTTGCTCTCACACCTGGTGAAGTTTCTGTTTTGTGATTTTGATTTCTGCACTCGTTGTGTCTGTGTGTTTTTCCTGATATTTTAAGTGTGCCAGCACTAAGACCGATTGGTTCATTGATTGATTGCTTACTATTATTATTGTTATTTGTAACAGTACGTTTTAAGTGCATCATACAGTAATAATAAAAGGTAAAATGGACGATATTTTAATAAGCGATATGAGCCAACGTTCATGATCAATCAGTTGACAAGCTCCCAGAAAAACCGTTGTTCGAAACCTGTTTTTTTTTCTGCTGCCCAAACTTCAGCATGCGGGGGCATTCGCGGTGACAGCAACATCAGGGGGCGCTACTGAGGAGAACGTGAATGTCACGTGATACCCGGAATGTGAGGATGCCGGGTTTGCTTACATCGCGCGCGCAATAGTGGAACGACGTTGTCGCATGCTGTCCGACGCGGCGCGGTGATTCTTTACTGTTTTTTTACCGGTGGCACAACATGCGCGATTGAAAAAGGTGTAAATTTGCATCTATATACAAAAAGGACAACGACTGCAGAAGTAAAGATGAGATTAAAACACTGCAAAAAAGATGTAAGCCAGCGCGATGGCCTTCTCGAACTATGTAACAGATGCTTTCATAACGAATCGTGTTGTATTTTCCATTTTGTATTATGTTTTAGTTTTCTACACGAGTGTCTTTGTTCCGTTCTCCGTACGGATTTCTCTGGTGGGACTTTGCGCCAACGATGATCCGATAATCCGTCTTTCAATTTACCCCCACACCTGAAATACTTTCTTCCTGTCCTTCGTGTCACCTGTCGTACTCCGAAGTTGAAAGATTAAACTACTACATTTATGTTGTCCAATACAGAAATGAGCGCTCTTGTGTTTGTTTAACAAATCGGGTCCCGAGGATCCTGCATTCGAGCAGACCTTGCCTTTATTACAGTGCACTAGCTGCGGCGCAGCGTTGTGACCGAGAAAGGAAAAAGATGAAGTTATGCAGGATGTTTAGCTATTTCGCCTTCATGTAGCCGCCACTGGGATCGTTTTTTAAATATATTTTTGTGCAGTAAAACGTGCGTCGCTGAACGTTTATGTTCAATACTACGAGTTTTAATTAAGTATTCTAGACTGCTTATGATCAAAAGAACAAAATGTCATGTAGCGTCCCAAAACACTGGCTGTGATTCCAGGGTTTGTTGTTTTATTGACAGTAATTATAACTGGACCAGAAAAGTGCTTTCTTCATTCCCAGATGAAGCACAAAAATCCCTCATATTCTTTCTTTTACTTATAGAGTCATTACGGTCATCACATAACATCTATATCAGTGTAATGTCTAAAATGGATGTCATTGAAGCGTTAGTCATTTTAAATGCACTATCTTAATCAAATTACTTGTTCACAAAGTTTATTTGACAGATCGATTTCACTTGAAGGTTGCTTATGTCTCTTTGTTTTTAATTTCATTTATGTATAAGGTATTGTTTTTATTTTATTTTTTAAATTCAAGTTAGTTTTAAACTTTGTGCCTCCTCAGAATGCAACATTTATTTTTGCACTGACTCTGTAAACACTTAGCTACCCACACTTCTTCCAGCCTCCTTCAGTGCAATAGTGATGGGATATCATGCAAATTTTGTAGCTGAAGGTACAAATGATTCCAGCCTACAGCGTTCATTATATTTTATTCTTAACCACACCTTTTTTGTTCGGCAAACTGTGATGCGTAAAAAGTGTAAAGGAACGTTGATGCCTGTGGTATCCCGTGAATATTGTTCAATACAATGACCCTGGATCAACTTTAGATATTCCTCCCGTACTACGCAAATTTTACGGAGTATGGGGTTTTGCCAGGTGCATGTCCGTATGTCTTTTATTTCTTGAAGAGAGCCATTCAAAGTATGTTCATACGAAGATGACTATATCTCACCGCGACAAAATAAACAAGTACTCCAACTTTAGATACAAAAACATTTCATTCTATATTTTTTTCTTGGATTCTAGCCTCTATTGTCGTTCACAGTGGCGTCAGAAAAAAAAAGGGGTGCTTGGCGCCAGCACATCCATCGTGCCATTACATTCATCGAGCAATTACGTCCAATTTAGTGTCATTACATCCATCGTGCCCGTACATCCATGGTACCAGCACATCCTTCGATGCCATTACATCCATTTTTGCCCAGTTCATCCAACGTGCCATCGCATCCATCATGCCAGTTACATCCATCGTGCCATTAAATCCACCACGCCATCACATCCATCGAGTTACTTCGTTCAAAAGCGTGTCATTACATCCATCGTGCCGTTACATCCATCGTGTCATCACATCCATCGTGCTGCTTGTCAGGCTTATATGTCATTTAACATTTAACTATGGTGTAGAATAGTTTACAACTATTTCGAAGGGTTACTAGCGCTAAATTGAATGTACTAAAGCGAGTAAAAGGATCCTCTGAGCGGCCATGCACTTTCTGTGGCCCTCGGTGTCTCCGAAGTCGAGCGCGCAGCGTCGCCTCGTTGTGTGTTGTCTTCACACTGATCAGACTTTGTTACTTGTTTTATCACCCTCTAGTCAACCAAATATTAATCTATTCTAGCATTAGGACGGTGTACGAAAAAACACCTTTGACTGCGGCTCCTGAAAAAAATTTGAATGTCTTATAGAATTTAACTGTGATATACTTCAACGTTCTGGGGCTTTGCGTTTGGTTTCCGTGGCTCCTGAACAAATGCGGAGAGCAAGTCGTTCTACCTTTTGCGGAGGGGGGGGAAGCTTATGAAGACCACAGCGCCCCCCCCCCCGCAATTCATCAAGCCCACTAATATATACATACATTACAACCCCTACTCCCCACCGCACCCCCGCCAAAAAACATTCCACCTTCCCCAACTCCCCTCCCCCCAAAAAAATAAATAAATAAAAACCTACGCAAATTGGTTGTTTATTGTTCCATTCGTCGCTAAAGAGGGTATCGAAGTGAATAATTGAGAAACTCTTGTGCAGTTATTCCAGGTTTGCGACTGCCTCAGGTGCTCGGTGTTCAACAAGCCAATGAGTATGTATACGACGGGCTTATAAGCTGAGTGGTTGAAAGTGATAAGTTTTGAATTCAGTCGCAACCACGCGGACAGTCTTGCAGTGATTCCACAGCTTCTGTGGTACTTGGCGCCTCACCTCAACTTTCTCTTGACTATCGCTTTTATTTCATGAATGATTATTAAAACTGTGAATACGAACGGTAGTGCAGGGTTTACGAGTTCGAGAAGTCTCAGCACTTTCACTTTAGTAATTTGAGCCATCCACAAGTCATGAATATAAAGATCGTACTTCTTTCTGTCTCCTGGTAGGTAGAATTTTAGGACTTTTACTTCTTTGTTTCTTTTCTGTAAATCTGTATCGTACCTATAATAGTAAGCGTTCAGCTAGATAGCGGCATCTGGCGATTCTTCATAAAACGTCTCCGGCTTGATGAGTTCCATAGGCAGGTGTTTTCCTTGGATCATTTCCAGTATCGCTCCAAGCAATAGTATGGTTTGTTTACGTTTTAGCAGTTGCGTACGAAGGAGCTGCCTATCAAGTAATATTACACTTTACTCGGTCGCGGTTGCTTGACTGGGAGTTTCCTCAAGGTTTCTTTAATGAACGTTAATATTGTACAGCGTGTTGAATTTTACTGTGCCTCTTCGTACCAGCTCTTACAGAGATGATTATGCTTGGCGGGATACAAAAGTGATTATCGGTTCTAGCTTTTGAAGATATATCCGTGGGTTACTGCTCCTTCGTCTTAGAACTGGACACCCTTTTAGCTTTGCTGGTTCACATCATCCTATAATATATTTAACTCAACCACATCATATTAGACAGTTTTAGTGGATCGTACGCTAAAGCCTTGCGTACGCAATAAAATTGCGGGTCGGGAGTGCGCGTGCGCAGAACGCAATAGAAGAGCTAGCGTATTGCGTACGCACGCAACGCTGGGGATTTTGCGTGGCCGGCTAGCGGGCTCTGCGGGACGCTTTCGAGAGATCTCGGACCCAACGAGAGCGCCAGTTTCAAGATGGCGGTTACCTCGACTGGCGCAGCAAGGGCGACGTGGTGTTTTCGAAGTTTTGTGTTACGTGAAATTGCGTGGTGTTCAGCTCGGCAATTCTTTCCGGGACCTACGACGGTCGAATCAGATCGCCATGCAGCTGAAGGAGTGCACAGTGAAAATGTTCGCCGCTCGGAATGTGTGGCAACGTTGCGATCTGCTCAACGCTAAGCCTATTCGCACAGTTCATCGCCGTCGGACGAAGGACTCTAAAAGAAATCGCCGAAGTTCTCGCTATGCACTGGACATCAGTAGGTCATGAATTTAATTCCGCGATAGCATTGATAAAAGCTGCCGTTTCCACGGGACGACTGACGGAGGCTCCGTGGTCGAATTTGGCTAGCACTCGTACTCGTAGCCTCTCTACCCTGCAGAAAAGCGCGCTTGACGAGGCAGCTGCGGCTTGGTTTAATTTGAGATAAAATGATTGGACACGTTTTCATTTTCAATATTTCTTTCCATGAGCATGGTTGCACTATAAGCACGCGGAATTCTACGGCTCTAGCAAATTTAACCAAGATCATGCGCGGTGTTTACTCGAAAACGTAACGCACAACTAAATTCGGTCCGAGCAGGTCATTTTTAGCGTCACGCTATACTATTGCGTATTGCGTACGTAAGAGTCAGCAACGCTATACTAAAACTGTCTATTCAATCACCAGTTCGGCTACACCAAGTGAAAAGTTTCCTGTACTGACTGATCCAAAAATTATGTACTCTATACCACTCGTCTTCATCATCAACATGTTCTTTATCACACTGTAATTAACCTTTTAAATAATTACTTATGTATCACGTTGCAATTGAAACATTTCCCGCAATGCATATTATAGTGTGAAGCATTTTAGAAATTCTCAAAAAGCAACATATATGAAGATAATCACCAGTAAATTTTTTTCTTATTTCCGCTAGATTTTGAGGCTAGATTACGATGAAGTGCTGCCATCCTTGGCCACTGCGATCCGTTAAACCCTGACGCACTCGCTTCGGGCACATGACCACCAGACTTCTGCACGTTACTAAAAATAGTAATGAATTACATTTACTATTACGCAAGGATAAATAGTAATTAATTACAGTTACAACAACCCTCCCATAAAAGTAAGTGACCGTTGCCCCAAAACGTAATCCGTTACTTTCGCGGCGTTACTTTTAACATTGTTGTCCTTGAGTAAGAAACAAAGGAAAGAGGGTTATTCAAATTCTTATTGTTGCCACCTGTTCCATTTATTTACCTTGAATATTTTGAGCAACAGCTGGCTCTCGAAAGTCTCGTCAGATAGTTTGCGTCATTTCTTACTTAAAGGGGTCATGAAACGCTTTTCCAACTTTTTCCTGTTCAGCTTTCCTCCTCAACTCGTAAATGGCATTCTACGAAACAGTTCAAGAAGACGAAAAGGGGGTAGTCCCCTCTTGCTCCGAATCTTGTTTTTGTACCCGGGTAGAGCCATTGTCCCCCTAGAAGATTAGCCCGTCGCTCAAAATTCAGAGAAAAGTTGCTCTACCCAACCCATTCACCCCGAAGCTGACAGTACCGTGGAAGCCACGTGCTCGTTGGGCCAGCCGCTCTTTTGCCACGTGATCACGCTCTCTCGCGCATACCCACGCGCAGAGAATGAAGGCAGGTGATGAAAGGGAGGCAGCTGATTGGTCCGACAAGCGCGTAGCTTCCACTACAATGTCAGTAGGGGTGAAGCCTGAAGAGAATAGGTGAGGTCCTGTATGGTGTGACGTGCGTTTGGACCCGGTGACGCGCTTTGGGAACCGCGGATGTGTCACAATGAAAAGGCAGAGAGCTTACGAAGGGGAGAAGGTACGAAATAGTCCGCTGTGTTTTCAAATTTTCGCACTGAATGTCAGGCGTTTGACTTTCTACCTTTTTTTCTTTTGGCCCACTGAACGATGTGCTGTTAATAAGATCCCAGTCTAAATTGATTTATCCCAGACCAAAATTCGTTTCATGGGCCCTTTAAGAGGTCGACTGCTACGCTGTAATACCCTTTGAACTGAGGCACTGAATGGGAGTGCCATATTGTGCCTCACGAATATTTTATGCTCTGCATTGGGCTTTTTTAGCGAAGCAATGAAAGCACTAATTACCTCGAAGGTAGAGCAAAGCTTCGTCGTTGCAGCCGTTGCCTGATATTCGACAGTTTTAGTAGATCGTTCCGATACCTCCGATAGTCCCGATAACGATACCCGATAACGATATGATGAATGCGCAAAGGCGGTGGCGGAGTATCGCATATCGTTATCGGAGTCATCGGGACGATCTACTAAAACTCTCTATTGTCGAAATCGCGAAGCTGTGGAAGTCATCATACAACTAGCCAAAACTGGAATGAGAATTTATTTATGTACAGTGCGCCTCAAACTTAACGCCGCCACTCGAACGCCCGACTTTCGCGGAGCGGCGCTATCCTGGCGGCAGCCGTTTCAACTAGTCGGTCACGTGAAGGCCATTCCCAATCTCCGGACCGGGGAAGGGAGGTAGTAGGGCCGCCGCTAAGGGCGCGTGACTCTGCGAATCACAGATTATATCGTCGGAATCGCGTTGTTGTTTTTTGTGCGCTTTGTCTGCATGCTATATTTCGTTTTAGCTTAAGTATAGACGCAGCCGACGCTACGAGGTATTGGGACAAATCAAGCAACGTCAAAAGCGGAAGTCACTGGGCCTTTTGCTGTTTATGATTGGTTCAGCGATGATAGAACACGTACAAAAACATGGCTAACACCATGATGAGTGCGCTTTTGACGCTGTCTGATTGGTTCATGAGCTCATCACGTCGGCCGCGTTTGGACTTGAGGTGAAACGAAGTATAGCAGCGCCTTCAAGCTTCCTCCTCCACGATGCATTTTCAAAATTGCTTTGTTATCAATAAAATTTACTGACGCCAACGTGCCCGTATCTTTGAACCGTCTATGCATTTTAGCGCTAGTCCTTCCGTTCAGGAAGGCTAGTTGCTTTAAGAAATCATTATCACTTGAGCCCCCTTGCGAATCACTCCCTATACAGTTCCTTCTTTTACCTGCTATGCCGCCTCGCATATCGAAGCCGGTAAGATGGAAGGTAATAGGTCTCTGGGAGGCCGGACATTCCCAACGCCAAATTTCGTCTGCGACAGGCGTTGGCCGGAAAACAGTGGGAAGAATAATCGAGGCGTATCGTGATGAACAGCGTGTAGACGATGCTCCTCGAGGAACACGAGCGCCGGCGACGTCAACTGAGGAGGATCTACTCATCGTAGCAGCCATTTGTGACGACCCGTTCCTCACAGTTCCGGAGCTCAAAAGCATCATAAACTTAAGGGCTTCGAGGAGCACCATCGAACGGCGCCTACATGAGGCAGGACTCTACTGCAGAATCGCTGCCAAAAAGCCACGTTTATACGAGCGACACCGCCAAGCCCGCCTTGCATTCGCTCAGGCCCACTCGTCTTGGGGAAATGAAGAATGGAGCCAGGTGGTGTTCACCGATGAAGTGAGCTTTTGCAGCCGATGGGATCAACAACTGCGCGTCTGGCGGCCGGCCTATTGCAGGTAGCGGTTTTAAATGAATTCTATTTACTACCTCAATACATTAAAAAGTCATTTTATTATTACTTTTTTTGTGTGTACTGACCATAGTTATAAATATTTGCAGATATGATGCCAAGTATGTGCAGCAAGTAGCGGCAAGCGGTAGATGCACCGTAAGCATGTGGGGTGTTGTGACAAGCGCAGGACTGGGTCCCCTCCACAGACTGGTGGGCAGTTTCGACGCACTGCAGTACACGGACATTATTGATCATGTGTTGCTGCCTTTCCTGCTGGACGGACCTTACCCAGACGGCTTGTTTTTAGCGGCAACATGACCGTAGTCCTGTGCACCAGGCTGGCACTGTGAAGAGACTCCTGGAGCAGCGTGCGATCACCGCACTCCCGTGGCCACCCGGAGGCGCTGACTTGAACATAATCGAAAATGTCTGGGGAATCCTCAAGAAGCGTTTGTCTCGGAGGAATCTCGCCGACTCCTCTATGGGGACCCTGGAGTCAGCCATCAGAGAAGAATGGGATCGGCTGCGGCACACCCAGGACACACTCGTACGCAATTTGTACGAGTCACTTCCAAGACGTATGCAAGCTGTAATTGAAACAAATGGTGCCTACACCGCGACAATAAGTAATTTAGTAGTAAAATTCAGTTGCGTCTCTGAAAGTAAGGAGGCTGATTAAAAAATAGTTGCATGCTCATTGCTGGTCAAAAGTAGTTAGACAATGCATACGTGGGCTTGGTTTTTTGTTTATACGATAAAATGGGGCTTCCCTGAATATTTTACACGACCACAAGCTGGTGAGGTGTTCACGTAAGCAAGGTTCCGCGATTGTTTTGTATGCGCAAAATTCGACATGATTCAACTGAATTGGGTCACCACAAAGTCATTTTGATACGCGTGTTATCAAGTATTTTGCAAAACAGTACCACAATTTAAGAAATGCGGCAGATGGGAGGTCTCTAAACATGTTAATATTTCACCAGAAAAGAGATGTTTATTTTATTTTACACAGAGGATCTGTGTCTCAAAAATAAAATATTGAATGAATGTAAACGGTTGGCCGCGAGAAATAGAAACGACGAGTGCTTTAATAGAAGTGACCAGTGCGCCGGCGCACCTGCCGACACATGAGGACACAATCTTCAGACACAGGATCGGGTTAGATTGTCATCAAGTATTTGTGAATAAACTTGTGTTCAACAAAACAAAAAGTGAAAGCCGTTTACAACTCCCTGTAACGCCGAATTAGAGCGCAGTTCTTGAGGAGAGGGGAAGGCACGGGAGGAGGGGAGTCACGTGACTTCGGGGAGGGGGATTTTCCCCGCTAAATTTAGCGGGGAAAATTTTCCGCTAAATTTAGCGGGGAAAGTTTCCCGCTAGATTTAGCGGGGAAAACTTTCCGCTAGATTTAGTGGGGAAAATTTTCCGCTAGATTCAGCGGGGAAAATGTTCCGCTAGACTTAGCGGGGAAAATTTTCCGCTAGATTTAGCGGGGAAAATTTCCCGCTAGATTTAGCGGGAAAATTTTCCGCTAGATTTAGCGGGGAAAATTTTCCGCTAGATTTAGCGGGGAAAATTTTCCGCTAAATTTAGCGGGGAAAGTTTCCCGCTAGATTTAGCGGGGAAAATTTTCCGCTAGCTTTAGCGGGAAAATTTCCCGCTAGACAGCGGGGAAAATTTTCCGCTAGATTTAGCGGGGAAAATTTTCCGCTAAATTTAGCGGGGAAAATTTTCCGCTAAATTTAGCGGGGAAATTTACCCATCATGCACCGCGCGGCTACGCCGACGGCGACGGCGACGCCGCTCGAGCCGGAAACGGCGCCCAAGAGCTGCGCTCTAAAAATTGATTCTGACGATATGAGTCTGTGATTCGCAGTCACGCGCCCTTAGCGGCGGCCCCACTACCTCCTTCCCCCGGTCCGGAGATTGGGAATGACCTTCACGTGACCGACTAGTTGAAACGGCTGCCGCCAGGATAGCGCCGCTCCACGAAAGTCGGGCGCTCGAGTGGCGGCGTTAAGTTTGAGGCGCACTGCTACACCTTACTATACCGGCATATATTCCCAAACAATAGCAAAACATAGTTGTAAAAAGTAAGGTAATAATTAAATAACAAATAAGGTTTGGCTCGATATTCTTCTTTCTTCGGTTTTGGACAGATCGAGCCTCGGTTGAGACGATGGTGAATAAGAAAACGTTTTCAGTATATAAATATAAGTAATAGGAAAAAAAGAACACCAGGACACTTATTAACAACAATTAATTAGAACGTCGGTTAAAGCAAGGAAAATGTAAACGCACGTTTGGCGTGTGTAGCTTTCTTGATGCCGTTCAAAAACGCACGGAGCCCGGACCGACTGCAGTTTACTCCGGTCTTCTCCACATAAATGTCCGCTGATACCACGGGCAGCGAAAGGCAGATAACTCAGCCGCACTATGTCCCCACTCACGAGTTTCACTGTCTCCTCAAGCCCAGAATATCAAGTACTGCGTCAGCCATCCATTATGTTTTATTTGTAAAAATATCTGCTTGAGATAAGATACGTCCTGGTTGAGCAAGAAGAGGTAGGAAAAAAGGGAAGACTATTACCATTTTCGAAGTGCTCGCAAAGAGCTGACTCATAGAAAGGGTAACTGAGAAGCAGATAACCTGGCTGAAATTCACAGATGAAGTGGGCCAACCCTAGAAGTTGGACTACAAAAATATATGTGGCTTTTAAAACAGGGTCAAATAAGGTGAAAGAAGCAGAAACAAACACATCTTGTTTTCTAAGACAAGATGATAAGTGTGCAGCAGCGAACGAGGATGCTTGGGGCAATAACACCTTCACATATAATCACATCTCTTTTAGTGAATTTCAGTGTAGACGGAGCGTTGTCGCGTGTTGTGACACAATGAAAATGGTCGTAGTCACTATAACCGAGAAGGATATTGTTAATTATTGTCTGTGCATTTACCGCCACAGGGTTCTCGAATTGGCACACAATCACTTGACCTTTTCTCCCGTCTTCAATCGCAAAAAAAAGGGACTAAGAAAAAAAAACGTATATTGCTTGCATCTCACCTATTTATTTGTTTTTGTAGAAATTCCTCTTTTGGGTCTTCTGACATTGTTGTTAGGGTCTAAAAAAATAGATTCAGGGGCTTGGGTTGTAACGAAAGGCTTTGGGAAACTGAAGAGTGCCAAGCCTCCCTTTGCGCTGGTCAATGCGCGTGACAGTGTCAGCGCACTGGACTTTACCAAAATAAAAGCAACCTTTTCTTAAAAAGGGGGGGGGGGTCTTCAAAAAGATATAACGGTTTACAATGAATCCGTTACGTAAATATGGAAGGGAATTACTTTAGAATTACTCCAGAAAATATGTAATTATTCCGTTACTAAATTACTTATAAGTTATAAACGTAAAAGATTAGAAGTTATTTCGTTACTTGTAACGGATTACGTACAAGTGTGATGGCCACTATCTCGGAATGGTTGCGCAAGGCCGTTGAGCCATATGTGCGTAATGTTCCTGAAGCATTTCAAGTTTTTTTGTTTTTTTTATTAGAAATTTACATGATTGTTTTCCGACAAACTGTCAGCAAAAATAACACCTAATACATTGTAATCTGTTCATACCTGTTCTATCAAAAGTTATGTTGAAATTTAGGGGACACTTCGGAGGTTCTTTATTTTTATGTGCCGAACTTTATAAATATTGAGATTTTTTAGTTATCCTGATTTTTTAATTTTTAGTTCACAGAACCTGTATTTTACGGTTATATTTCTCGTTAATCCGGACCAAATTGGAGTTTTCCTCTGTAGTCTGGAATTGTAATAGTTCTACGAGCCAAGAGATGATTGAAAATGTTCAAAAGCGTTTTTTCGAATTGTTTATGATCGTTACATTGGTCGTACTGTTTATTATTCTTATGCGAGACTGTTGGAAGGATGCAAATGCCCTACTTTGAGTTCCAGACGGCGTGAGCGTGATCTTGTTTTCCTGTACAAATGTATTCACGGATTAATTGATTGCCCAGATCTCACATCTGCTATTCATATTCACGTTCCGAGTCGAGTTTTGCGGGTTTCTCTGACTTTCTATGTTAATCACATCATCCAAACCAGTCCCATGACCCGTATTAAACACTTCTACAATACCCTCAGGGGAGCAGATATTGATGTTTTTAACCCAAATTTCGTGGCTTTTAAGACCTTTGTAACTAACCTGTGAACATTTTGTTGTGCATCATTACCAAGGCGTCATGCTGTTCATGAGCACAGAAAATAAACGAATGAATGAATGAATGAATGAATAAATGAATGAATGAATGAATGAATGAATATTTCCCAATGCATAATTTTTACTCTTATTTTTTATACGTGTATTATTATTCAATCCGTGCTGAGTGTCCGGTAGTAGGTCGATACTTTAAAACATACAGAGCTTATTATAAAAATTACTTTGAAAAGGTTCCAGAAAAATAGGGCAACATTTCATTTTCCCCAGAGTTTTCTAGCATATCGGTATTAGTTCCGAAAAGATGGGGTGGCGCCACCTGGCGGCTTCTTGTTTTGACGTAGTACCCAGGATCACGTGACCGCTTCTTCACTTCGTTGGTAAAATAAGGTTAAGGTGTAAATTCACAATTCATGTTTGATTTATTAATTTGTACGAGAGTTTAGGGTTGCATTTGACATAATTTTCTGGTTGTACTTCTCGTTAAAATTAAACTCCAGCAGCGGGACAGCTGTGGTGTCGCGGCCTACGGAGATGCCCAATGACCCAGCTGACCCAGTGTCGTGTTATCGTACTGACAACCAAATCGGTTGGCGTCATGGCATGCATGCGAAGCTTGTCTAGTGATCAAACATGTGTATTCTGGACGGCATGGGTCCCGAAGCGAGTTTTATTTCTTTTTTTACAGCCTTTCGGAAACAGACAGAGCGAATGGAAACCAACCGTGACGATTGCCGAGTAAGTGTTGAACTTGGCATTCTGATTGCCAGTAATTTTTTCAGTTTGCTCGCGCGGTTTTGGACATACACGAAGAATAAAGTTTGCGTACAATATGATGCAAGGGGAATCCATAGCGCGTTTATTTGTGCTTTACGTCAAAGAAACCAGCTAATACTATTGACGAGTTCGTCACTGCGACGAGCGCGTACGTCACTCCGAAAGTAACAGAAACACTCCGAAAATAACAAGGGGACGATGAAGACATAAGACATCTTCTAACCGGACGATCTAGGTCAAGGTTGAAACCATTCCGATGGAATCGGTACCCTTGAAACAAAAGAGGGTCGCGCGAATATATCCATTTAACAAAACCTCAAGTCGTAGGCCGCGTGTGACGAACTTCTTGCTAGGCCTTCCGACCCACTTTGCAAAGCTTTTTTACCGACATGTGCGGCAGCTGAGATGGTTCGAGATGTTGTCATTCTTTCCGGAGTCCGTGAACCGAGCGGCCGTCACCGAGAATTGTGGTTGCGAGTACGTATATCCTTTGTTTGCTGCTTGAAGTCGGGAAGCGCGCAAAGAGCACGTCGAAGTATATTTTTTTAGTTTTCACGGTGAAGTATCCGGGCGGTGTTGGTGGCCATGAAGCTATCGTAGGATTCCATCGTAACAATTACATATAATTTCCCATTGTTTCGCTTGGCATATTTGGATTTTTTCTAGGTCTCGTCGTACGCTCATTTTGCGTGATATTTCAAAAACAAAATACACTTAGCAAACAGTTCCTGCTGCTACGCGCTAAAGCACACAATTAAAGCAAAGCAAATCGGAGGAAATACCTCGCCTCATCATGTCATACTTGACACATTACCACGGAACGATCCTGCAGCGGTCCAATCGGTCCTGCTCGGTGCTAATAACCGCCCTCAAAGGGCAATACAATCCACCAATTTCCATCAAACTAAAAAAAAGACATGGGAACTTATGAAAACTATAAATATAAAGCAATATATTTCCTAAACGTTCTAGTAAAAGAATAATCACTTATACAAAAAAAATGTCTTGACAGTGGAATGTGCAGAAGGCTCAGTGGTGAAGTGTAATGTATGCAATTACCAATTTGCGTTACTTTTTATGCGTTAATACAGTGCACCAGGTGCTAAGAATATTTGACTATTTGTGCTAAAATATGCTTCGCACTCCAGTATTGCATAACCGCACTTTTGATTATTGCATTGAGTTGACTAAGCCAAAAATGCCGATACCAATCCCGCTTAGAACTCATTTTTGTGTCTAATGAATACGCTAGACAAGCGTTTCATAAAAAATCATGAACCATTCCACTCTGCGAAGGTGGATGACCAGCGAAGCTGTTTAGCACACGACACAGACCCGCCCCGAGGAGCCGGAGGAAACTAGACATGCCTGACGGGACAGTCACCCGGTGGAATGTAGACACGCTTGACGGGACCGCCAGCACCGGAGAGCGGAAGGAAAGGAAACTAGGCACGCAAGCGCTTGGAATGACGACAAAAAGAGGGCGGTGCGAGCGGAGACATGGTCGACGCGGGTCGCACAGCGGCTAGTTTTGAGAAAACTTTATTATCCACCTGAGGTTCTACTGATCTTGAAAATGGTTCCTCTTGGTAACTAACTTACTGAATAAACCTACTGCAAAATTACCCAAGCATCAAGGAGAATGCAGAGAATCGTGTTCCACGCGCCACACGTCCCGGCGTCTGCAGCAGTAAAGACTGAAATAAATGGCATCCTGCACACGCGTTCGTCAACGCTTTATTTAGGTTATTTACTTACAATATTTTATAAGGGGAAGACTTGCGCATGCGGTGCCGGCGTCTGGGACAGTAACTGTTCTAAAGCAAAAGCCTAAAACAAATGGCATCTTGCAGGCTCGTTCGTCAACGCTTTATTTTGGTTACTTACTTAAAATATTTTATACGGGGAAGGCGTGCGCGTGCGGCGCGTGTGGCGGTGGTGCAGAGTTTAATCACTGCACACGAAAAATCAACGGAACCCTATACTTCGTCTCACCTTAGTATGGACTATTGTTAGCCGCGCGTGCTAAAAGCGCGAGCTAGTCGCTTTGAATGAAGCCGCGGCGGCTGCACGAGCGCTCGTGCAGCAAGTGCTCTAGTCAAGGCAGTCAAGGCTGGCCGCCCGCGCCTAGCTAACAGCCTTCGTGGTTAGTCCATGCTAGGGGTGAGACGAAGTATAGCCATAAACAGCTATCTTCTCTAAGAGCTGCGCTGTAAAAGAAGAAACCGTGAAAACAGAGTGAATTTGTGTATGAGTATAAAGAAAAGTTTAAATAAAACAAGAACTGAAATCCACTTACATTGCTGGTATTCGGGGAATCGGTTCTACTGCGTGCTCGACAGTCTAGTTATTTGCGTGCAGTCAAGCTGCTTTATAAAGGATGTGTCCGTTCAACGACTTTACTGCGCAGAAACGCCAGCTGTGCTGATGCGCGAGACAAATGCCAGATGCGGCGCTCGGGAACGCTGTGGCTATCCAGCCCTGTATTCTTGCCTGTACTGCGCCAGCGAGACAGCAAGTATTTTCTCCTTCGCTGGCGTTTTGCGCTGGCGTTTACGCCGCTTTCTTTTTTTTTTTTTTACCTGTGCTTGCATTTATGTTTCCGAACGCGAAATTTTTACTTTTAATTGTTTAACGCGAATCGAATCGTAGAAGCGCAAAGCTATCGCAGTTCTGGTTTGCGATGCTGCGATGCCGGAGAAGTTCGTAGGATTCACTGATCACTACCCAGCCACCACCATACAATAAGACACATTTTGTTTTACAGTCTCGTCCAAAGTTTAATCTGATTTTTTTCAATGAATGTAGTGTAGGATTTCCGTAGTTAAAGTAGGATTTCGAATTTATTAAAGAAAGTAAAAAAATAATATACCGTATTTACTCGAGTAATAGCCGCACTATTTATGAACTAGGCCCTTGCGTCTACTTTCCCACAGAACACATATACAGTCAATCATTGCGTTGCGCATAAATAACATAGGAATCTTCACAGCTGGTATCTTGGCACGAAGACGTTATCTCTGTCCTGTAAACAGCTGGAATCATGCTGTCGAACGCGATGATTTGCAATCTCCGTGCTCCGCGGAAAAGCGAACCCTCAGGTTTTCTTCATAAACAGCGCGGCTATTACTCGAGTAAATACGGTAATATACATTTCCACAACACTTGATTTTTCAACCTGCAACTCACCTAAAGGGACACTGCAAAGGAAAAAAACGTTTTTGTTGAACGGCATAGGTGAGATTTTTTTTATATATTTATTTACGGAAAAGTAATTGTTTTCGCGGAATATTTACTCCGTTAGACGCAACTCGGGTGGAATATGTAGCCTGCTCTAAGCGCCGCCTACAGATAAGTGACCCCGCCCATTACTACTGGGCTGGCTTGTCTGCTCGACCGAACAGACTAACAAGCGTAGTGTCTACCAACGTTATTAATCCGTACGCCAGGCGCCGAGGGCCGAGAATCTGCCGTCCGAGCGATCACACACTTTTCGAGCAAAACAGAGTTGAGCGACACATTCGTTTTTTTTTTTACATCTTTATGCATGATCATGACTGAAACATCACGTGCAGCATATTTGCAACCATGAAGGGTCACTACATTTAACTCTTACGCTCTTATTAAAACCATCTAGCTGTGATTAAAACTGTTTCTCGCTACCACCACAAGGGGACTCTTCTGGGCACTGGTTGGCCAAGAGTGCATGTCAAGCACTCCCTCTGAGTCTGGTGCACGCCCCGGCTTTGCTCGCGACTCCCGTTGACCAAACTCTTTCTATGCACGGCTTTGGGACAGCCGTATTCATCTATCCACCCATTCTCTGCATTCATACGACTACTTGCGCCTCTAGGGGCAGGCGTGGTGCATACACAAGTACCCCTGCAAACCATTTCCCTTTCCGTCCTCCTTCTATCGTGGCGCGCCCTCTCTTCTTTACTCTCCCCTCCTTTTCATCCTCCTCTCTTTTGCTCCTCGCAGCGGCATTTCGATGGCGAAGGTTACGGCTGCGTAAGCCTGGTGGAGTCGCGGATGCGGAGCTTTGACCGGGGGACCGTTGGGACCGTTGGCTTCGGCAGACTTGCGCCTACACTCTTTTGTGTGGACGTCCTTTATATTGTGCGCTTATGAGGATCGCCAGGGTAGGCTCTAACAAACAAAGAAGTCTGCAGAATCAGAATGCATGTGCTACCTCGTGAAGCTGCCTCCATTCGGCAACTTGCTCCCCCACTGCCGAAATATAGCCGTTGTCGATATGGACTGGTGCTGAAATGTGACCGACGGCGACTGGTGCACAAGGAGCGCGTCGTCGTCGGTACCAATGCGGTGTTTCGCTACCGTCGTTTGTCGCACTCTTGAGGAGGTGGCAAAGCACTCAGTGAGCCCGCCGAAGATGTCAAGCAGGCGTCGTCGTTCTTAAGCAGGAAGCTTGGGATCAATGTCCAGTTCCGAGGGTGGCGTTTTCTGGGGCTGCGGTGAAGACGATTCTTCGCAGAATGCAGTGATGGCGGCTGGGTTTGAAGTATCTCGATGTGGCCCACGGCGATCCCTATAGTGAGGTTCTGTGGCTCTTGTGTTAAGTTTGTAACGAGGGTTGCGGCGCGCCCGTCTCGCAGCTCTGTTACACCCCTTTCGACTCCGAGTCCTCTTCCTCGAAGCAAGTGGACGCTGCCCTCGAGCAGAACATAGACGCAGGAAGCTTCAGTGGTCCCGACAGGTACAAAAACCCTTGCTCGTGGCGGCAGGTTTACATGGTCGACAAGGAGACGGACCGCGGATGATGTCTTTTTGTTTCCACCGGTGGTGGGACAGGTTTCTGTAACGTCAACATATTCGCTCCAGATCAATGACAGCGCCATACTCGCACAAGAATTCCATTCGAAGGATAACATCCCTCACACAGTCCAGGAGAACGACAAACTTCACCGGGCATTTTTCGCCATGAATTTCGACGCGAGCGGTGCGTCTTCCGACGGCTGTGATGAGGTGTCCTCCAGCGGTTCGTATCTGAGGCCCATCGCATGGCGTTGTCACTTTTCGCAGGCGGCGAGAGAGCCTCCCACCAGATGACTGAGAGTCTGCTCCGGTGTCGATGAGTGCCGTCGCGTTGCGGCCGTCGATAACCATATTGAGGTTGTTTGAAACCGACGCAGGAACGTTCCGACGCAGAAGCGTGAATGTTGCTGGCCGCGTTCCGGTGACGACTCCAGCGGCCGGAGCGGTAGAAACGAACGAGAAGAGCCTCCCGAAGCCCGACAATGACTCGCGCGCGCATTCCCAGTAGCGTCGACGATGCGTTCGAGGACGAGCCATTCGCGTGGAAACGACTTGCTGGCCCTCCCTACTGACTCCGGTTCTCCACGCGGAGCCCCTATGCTATGTCCACGCGTGGTCTTCTCGAACAATCGGCGTAGAAGCTTCGGCGCGTAGAACATCTACACCTCGAATAAGCAACATGGTTTTAACATAACGCGACATTTACTGAAACAACAAAAAGGCGTATCTGCGGCCAGGCATCGAAACTCGGTTCTTTACGTGGGAGTCAAGCACGATAACCTTTCGGCCACGGGCGCGCTGCCCGCTTGGCCAGCTGCACGTGCGGCAATAGGAAATAAAATCTTTGACATATATGCGGTTTCGTTGTATTACTCAGTGCGTTTGAAAAGAAGACATATTTTGTCTCTCCATTTGATAATGAAAAGATAGGTGCCGTTGCCAAATCTTTTACGTAATTATTATATACCGGGTGATAATTTTTATGCAAAACAGATTTTTATAAAAGGCGTATTTACTGCTGCGTTAATACCGTCCTCACTATATGCTTCTCGAGCTCGGTGGACATTCGAGGGGCACACAATCATCACAGTCTGGTGAGCAATTAGCTAGAATTTGTTAATTAATTGTTTAATTTGTGAGAAACGACATATGGTTCCAATCAGAAACTTGCTCAGCGTCATCGAAAACCACCAAATCAGTAATTTTCAGAAAGACTTCGAGCGCGTGAGGAGCGTAGTAATGCACTAAAGTTACCACTCGTGGAACAGGTACAAGGCTAGCAGTTGCTGTAAAGCGCCCGCGCGATTTTTTCATCTCTTACCTATCCCCAGCCTTGTATTTGCTCCTTCAGCGCACAAGTGCGCTTCTCACGCTCTCAGTCTTCCTAAATATTGCTGATTTATGGGTTTTGGACGACGCTCAGCAAGTTTCTAATTGGAACCATAAGTCTATTTTCACTAATTAAGAAGTTAATTACCGGATCTAGTTAAATAATATTTAATTAAGTTAATTTCTTTGGCTTCCACGATACTGAGAGAGAGACTTGTGTACAATCCGAAAAGGCTGCCACTTGGTGCATGCCTCGAAATATTAGGTTTAGAACTTCCTGCGTCATGTATCGAAAGAGCTCATCGCCTTCGCCAGTTCAGTCAGCAACGGTGTCGCCCAATTATTGTTAAAATGGCTTCTTACGAAGACAGAGAGGCGGTGCTTTCAAATGCCTATAAATTCAAGGGCACCAACTTCTCAGTAAGTGAAGATTTTATCCCCTCGGTGCGTCTAGCTTGGCGTAAACTGCTCCAGTTTGCGAGGACAGGGGGACAGCCTTTAAAACTGTGGTTTGACAAGTTACTCACTGGAAACAAATGCTATGTCTATGTATCTGCCTCTGACTCTGTTATTGAATTGAACTCCCGGGAGCCGGAGCACACTTCATTTGATCATAATGCCGGAGCTTCCAACTCTCGTTAAACTTCTCAATCATACTTTAATTTGCGTCCACATAATGCCTCTAGTCCCAATCAAACTCCGCATTAACATGCAACGAGGGGTGGAAGCTGTGATGTTATCACTTCTACTAATAGTATTCCTGTTATGTTTACTAACATTAGAAGCGTCATGGACAAGAACGATGACTTATCTTCTATTATTGATTCTTGTAATGCTGACGTTGTTGTTCTTACTGAGACCTGGTTATCAGGCAGGATACATAACAGCGAGATATTAAATTGTCAGAAATATTTTCATATATACCGTCATGACAGGGCTGAAAGAAGCGGTGGCGGCGTATTGATTGCGGTATCGGAAAACATACCGTCATTTCATATCAATCGTGGTATCTGAATTGGAGCTAGTGTGGGTTGGTCTCAACTTAAAAAAAACAAGAAGTACATTTTAGGCGCGTGTTATCGCCCTCCCCTAGAAGTGACACTTTTGTTTCTAAACTTCACGATGCAATCAACACAGTTATTGTTCGCTTTCCAAATGCTCCAGTCATTCTTTTCGGCGATTTTAATTATCCTTCCACAGTTTGGTCAGATGTTTCTACTCATCTTAGTTCTTTCTCGTCTGAGTGCAAGGAATTCGTGAACTTGTGTATTGATTTTAATCTCTCACAAATGGTTACCCAACCTACGCGTATTGCTGCTTCGACCTCTTCTGTTTTAGACCTCATCTTAACAACATCGCCTTAGCTCATCTCTTCGTTAACTCATTTGCCCGGTCTTAGTGATCATTCCTTATTGCATTTTTCCTTAGATCCAACTACATGATTTAGGTCAAAAGAAATTAAGCGAATTTCTGAATATACACGAGCTGATTTTGATTCCATTAATAGGAACCTTTGCCTTTTTCTTGACTCTTACTTGGATTGTTTTGATGAGCACTCAGTTGAGAATAACTAGGCGTTTATTTAAAGAACAAGTTGCGTACCTCATGAAAGCGCACGTGCCACTTCGCATTATTTCGTCCTCTCCTGAATCGCCTTGGTATAACGTGTTTTTAAAAAGGCTAGCCAACAAGAAAAAGAATATTTCGTGCTGCAAAGCTATCAGACAACGAACAGCGATGGTTGGCGTACCGTACTGCAGCTGGTGTTTATAAGAAAGCACTTCTAGATGCAAAATCCCATTATTTTATCAATACGTTACCCTCCTTCTTGTTAAATAACCCGCGTCAATTTTGGAAGGTTGTTAATCCCTCTTTCTCTTCCAATATAATGTTAGGGATGCTGACGGAGATGAATTATCCAATGATCAGTGTTCTTTCATTTTAAATGAAGTGTTTACTAAATCTTTTTCTATTCCAGTTAGTTTTTGTTTCCCTGTATTCTACCGCCTGCGATTTCTTGCCTATGTATCATGTTGTTATAGATAGTGAAGGAATTGCTAAGATTATTGATAACCTAAAAATGTCTTCTGCGGTAGGTACTGATAACATTAACACAAAATGTTTGAAAAACACTAAAATGTATTCCAGCATTATCCTGTCCAAGATTCTTTCTCAGTCACTTCAACGTGGTGTCTTGCCATTGGATTGGAAGGTGGGGAAGGTGGTTCCTGTACACAAAAGTGGCGATAAACAAAATCCATTTAACTACCGTCCCATCTTCATATCGAGTATACCATGCAAAATCCTTGAACACGTAATTTACTCTCCACTTGCAAACTTTCTGGATTCTAACTCTTTCTTTAACACATCGCAACATGGTTTTTCGGAAGTTTTACTCATGCGAAACCCAACTTCTTACCTTTAGTCATAATCTCCATGTCACACTTGACCAGGGTTTCAGAACTGACTGCATATTCTTTGATTTTTCCAAAGCTTTTGACGAAGTTCCTCACGCCCTTCTTCTCCATAAACTTAGTAGCCTTAACATGTGTCCATATGTTCTCGCTTAGATAGACGCCTTTCTGACTAACCATCTACAGTTTGTCCACGCCAACGGAACTAATTCTCCATACTCGCCTGTCAACTCCGGTGTCCCACAAGGTTCTGTACTCGGTCCACTACTATTTTTTATATATATTAACGATCTCCGTACCCGTGTCTCCTCTTCTATTAGCCTTTTTGCTGACGACTGTGTTATTTACAAAGAAATCCTTAACGACTCTGACATCTCTGCTCTTCAAACCGATATTAACATTGTAACCCAATGGTGCAACGACTGGCTTATGGAACTTAATATCTCTAAATGTAAATCCATGTGTGTCTCTCGTCAAATTAACATTTGCCCTTCCTACTCCATCAATAACTCTACCCTCCTTCCAGTGTCCTCCTACAAATACCTCGGTGTTCACATTTCAAATGATCTGTCCTGGAATATTCATGTCGACTATGTCACGAAAAACACTAATCAAATATTAGGATACGTCAAAAGAAACTTTTTCTTGCCCCTCTTTCATTAAAGCTTCTCATTTATAAAGCCTTAATTCGCCCTAAACTTGAATATGCCACCTCAATCTGGAACCCTGGTATCACCCGTGCATCTGCCGTAGGATCCATTCAAAACCGCTCCGCCCGTTATATACTTTCTAACTATCACCGCATAGCTAGCACCGCTTTAATGAACGCATCTCCATTCTTGCCCACTCTTTCTCTTTGTCGAAAGATATCCCGCCTATGCCTGTTCCATGAGATTTATCACTCTAACCCTACTCTCCGCCAAGCACTATTTTCTGAACCACTTTACATATCATCATGCAGCGATCATCAATTAAAAGTTGGGATCCCACATTGCAGCACATCCACCTTTAATGCCTCTTTTATGCCTCAAACCTCAATTGACTAAAACCGCCTTCCCGCAGCCATTCTCACAATCACTGCCTCAAATAAATTCAAGATTGCCGTTACTAACCTGTTACATGATGTTATGTAGTAAGTTTGTGTATTGTTTGCCTTTTCATTGATATTTGTTTTATTCCATGTACAGTGCCATTACAAACCTGTTAAATGATGTTTAGTAGTTATTTGGTGTAGTTTTTGCCTTTTTATTGTTATTTGCTTTGTACTATTTACTGTGCCCCACTCCTCTCTGTTGCCTTCAGGCCCTGAGAGACATAATAAATGAAATGAAATGAAATTCCTCACCAAACTGTGACGGTAGTTCACCCCTCGAGTGTCCGCCGAGCTCAAGAAACGTATAGCTAAAATGGCATTCACGTAAAAGTAAAAAAATGTTTTTATTATTGGTTTTGAATAAAAAATATTTCCGGGATATGCTTAAAACGTGACCATATAGTGTTTATATTTGTCACGGGTGTGCCACTAGGTTGGAGACGAAGAACTGAAGTGGTGGGCTCGAAGAGCGGACGCGGTGGGGATCTTTCGAATCGGCTGGAGCATCCGGTCTCGGCGACGCATTGAGCCAGGGAACGAGGTCTTGGCGACGCAGCAAGCAAGTCTCGGCTACGCTCCGAGGAATGGGACTCGACCTGGGACATCGCTCCGCAAGTCCGGCATCCGAGCGCTGAGCACCCAGCCACCAACAACGAGGAAGTGTTCGTGAGTGACTCGGCCGGGGACGTACAACTGAGACTGGGACTTATTGACGGTATAGGAACAGGTTATTTTTCATATCTAGGACATAACGGTTGCCCGGCACTACTTCTGGTAATTTTTTTCTTTCCTTTCTCTTCTGTTGTAAATATATATTCCTTTATTCTCATCCTCCACTGGCCTTCTTGTCTCTACTGCCTCCGCGTACCTCCCCGACGTGACAATATTTAAGCTTAAGTACAATTTAGTATAAATGATGCATAAGTGATATAGCATGATTCGTATAAATGGTCATGCACAAGTCAGTTTCCTCATGGCATATACAGTTCTCGCCTGGCACAGCCAACCCGAATGTCATTTACATAAATGTCATTTCAGGTGCTCCTCTGGCAGTGGTATAAGTCTGCTACGGTGAGCACCATTATCGCCCCGAATTGTCTTGATCATGGAGGAACGCGCGAACGCTGCGACTGAAACCAGCACAGGCAGATGCTATCTTCCGAATGTCGTCTGATGAAGTGAAAGCGGCAACGCTACCCCAAGTCGGACGCGCCGTTGTCGAGGCCATTGCGGAGAGCCAAACGCGGTCGCATGGCGAACCCTTGGCGGTTCCCACAAGGCTTAGGCACTGTCGGACCTGATATTAGCGAGTTTTGGTAGACCGTGTTTTCCCCTCCGCTACTAGGAACACTACAGCCAAGGCCATCTGCACACAGGCGCAGTGACGGTTTTTTCGTACCGGAGGGCTAGCGGAGGGGGAAACACGGTCTTCTAAAACTCCCTATTATATTAGTTTCCCCGAGCGAAGCGGGACGTGTCCACTCGCAGTGCAATATACAAGGTGTCACAAAGAAAATTTACAGGATTTTTTCTAACCGCAAAAATAAACTAGGCATTGCCGAACGCTCATTCTCCACCCGAAGGTAGCTCGAGAGGTCACAACCAGATGCCAAGTTTCAGCCCGATCCGATAAATTAATCAAAAGTTATAAGTGATTTTTTGAAAATTTCAATGGGCAAATGGAGCCAATTTTTGCCCGTTTTCGGTTTCTGGTGCCATAGAGCCCCATGTATTCGAAAACTCCGTCGGCCGCCATTTTCCCATTGAAATTTTCAGAAAATCACTTATAACTTTTGATTAAGTTATCGGATCGGGCTGAAACTTTGGCATCTGGTTGTGACCTCTAACGCTACCTTTGGGCGGATAATGAGCGTTCGGCGATGCCTAGTTTATTTTTGCGAAAATAAAAACCCTGTATATTTTCATTTGTGACACCCTGTATTTTGAAGCTTATATCTCGGAGCCCAAGCTACGTAGCTTTGCCGCGTTGGTAGCAGGCGACATTCGGAATATGGCGCGGCTTCAGCTGGCTTTAGGCGCTGCTTTCACGTGCTCGTCTATTGATATTCGGTGACTGTAGCAGACCGTTTGGATTGTGCGTAAGAAGACGGTGGTCTGGCGAGATTAGGCGCGTATTTGGGCTCCTTCCCTGCTTTTCCGTTGGTGGAACGTGAACACAAATTGTTAAAAATAAGGACATAACGCAAAGGGCTGATTCTCTACAGCGCCTAATTTTTTGACGAGCCTTAACACAAAGAGATGTTTTGGGGCCATCCGATGGCTGTTTCTACCATGGAACATGCATTTAAATTATGAAACACCAATGGTTTTAATTAGTGTCACTGAACACTATGCCAGATTACCGTATTCGCAGTCCCTTTTGCTTTGCCGACAAGGGACTCAGTCGAGTATGGGTTGATTTGTTGAAGCTTCATTGGACGGCAGAAGTCACGTGACACCTGTCCGGTCACTATTATTTTAATTGTTTCAAATCGCTGCAATGAGCCATCACTTTGTGGACAGCCAGCTTCTGCCGCAACATGCCGGGTTGCTTCTTTTCAGCCACTAGTGCCTGTTGGCTGTGACTTCAGGTGCAGAAGCTGGTCAGAGAATGGTGAAATGTTTCTCCGCTTGTCGTCAGGCAACATTGCTACTGCAAAGGAGAGGAGTACTGGCTTGCCATTAAAAAACAAAAGAATTCCAATCCCGATGCAGTAAGCAAACTTACTGAGGTGAGTCTTCCATTGTTCTCCGCATTTCGCTCCCCACCTTGCAGCTGATAAGCCTGCCTCGACAGAGCTTGGTTTGGCACGAGCGATGCTTGAAAGAGCGGGTGCTTCTGAACAAAATTTGGATTAAAGTGCTTTCTATTAAACAAATTTCGCTTTGTATGAAGCGTATAAAACAATATAAGCAATAGTTCTGCATGCCACATTGCAACTACGAGTGTCCGGTTGACTACTAACACAATTTAAGCAAACACTCTTGTGTAAATAGGCCCTCAGGTGCTTCTCATATGAGCTTTTTTATGAACATATTGCTGTTTATCTGCCCTGTGGCACAAAAAAACACCAAGAGAACCTTGACAGCACTGTCTAAGATATCTATGTCACCTAATGCTTAGAGTGAAGGAAATGCATCTTGCTTCTCAGGTAGTATGATTGATGACACAAACATTCTTGGTGTTTTACTTAAAAGACAAATTGACATCACATCAAACCATTTTTGTAAGCACAGCGTCAGTTTCATTTGGCTGCATTATCCACCAGCAGAGATGGCGTCGACTGCCGAATTTCTTGAGAATCGTCATGAAGAAATCATTGTTGGAATCTTTATCTCACCAGCAAAGCAATGTTTAAGCTATCACAAGAGCTTCGGGTTTCATTCTATCCTGTTCCTGCCCAGGCCTGGGCATCTTGTATGCAGCTATAAATATATTAGTGAAATGCTGCTGCGTTTATACGTTGGTCTTTTGCGTGCTTAAATAGCGCAACAGCAAAAACAAAACAAAAAAGCCCAGCGGCTCAATGGGACGACAGAAATTAGCTGCTAAGCTCTGAGCGTCGAAGTTCGCCGCTTCAACGGGAACACGGCACAGTCAACCCTCGTCGAGTGAATTATTATTGTCTGTATATTTACGCAGTCAGATGTGACTAATGTCCAAATTAAATATTGGACCAGTGAGATATGAGTGCTTAATTGGGTTCTTTAACATGAACCACAGAGTAATGTTTGTAAACCAGTTGAGATGGATATCCACAGCGCCACACAGTTACCTGAAAGATTTGTCGCCAACTCCAACTTCGAGTTATGCGTGCAGTTATCGTGCAATGTACGATCTTAAGAACCAAAATGGCGGTAAGAATGTACATGAACCTGAGCGCCATGACGCGGAGACTGGGACCTTGGGTACTCTAGAAACCTATTCAGTGATTTTACTTTCAAGTTTAATGTGAAACTATTTTCTAGATGCAATATTAAAGTTATAAAATACACGCATGAACTAAGTTCATTGTCACACCATTTATTTTACCTTTCTGTTTTAACAATGGCCATTTATTCTTAGTTTCACTTGTGCATTGAAAAACTCTAGTCTACAGAATAACATAGTCCTTGGGATATCCGCAAGTGTCTGCTCTAAATGGTCTAGGAAACTTTTTCTAACCAATTTTATGAATCGTGTTACTCTGCATGGTGAAGGGCAGCCATCAACCGGGACCACCTCGGGCTGAGCAGTCCCATTTCTGTAGAGAATCTTAATTTCGAGTTCACTCTGATTTTGTCTTGTCACCTCGAAGAACACAAACGAGCCATAGTATGGCTTTTGGCTAAACGCTTTGTTTAGAGCCTTCAGAGTTGCCATGATATTCAGGTCGTGATAAGAATAAAGGATGAGTTTGGCATGGCGCTTTCGTGTGTGTAGTCCTGCAATGGCAATGGCTTCTTGGGTTTTGTTTCCAGCAAGATGATATCGTTCCTCAAGAAGCGTGGCAATGTCCCTAGAAGAATAAGGAGGATAAAGTAGTTTTATTTTAAACACAGGCATTAATAGCATTAATAAGAAACAAAACGAAAGACAGGCACTTCTTTGTTCGGAATGGTCGCGCTTTCGATTGGTTTTCAAGCGTGGGAGTGCACACAACACTTGACGCCGCGCCGACGCCGACTCTCGCGAATCGCGTCTAGAAACGCGCCATGCGGCTCACACGTTTCGCGTATTAGGGTAGTTATACACCAAACAAAATATGATACTATCTAATCCCAAGATTTTTAGTCGGGAAGCTCGGAATGTACCTTGTCGTTTCAACTGTGCGGTGTATCTATTTATGAGCTTTCCTGGACTCGTCACCTGTACACTGCCCAACACTTTTAGCGCGGACACGAAGCACTACTTTTCTGTATTCTGCTTATACAGAATATTGATTGCAACCAAGCTCTACCGCTGAGTTTTCTCCCCTCAGTTAGGATTTTCCCTCACACTGGTAGCTCTTACGGCAGCCATTTAAATTCAGGAGAAAAAAAGAAAATACCGGCCGGCGATGGCGTGTTCGCGCAAACAGTGCCGCCAAATGTGCAGTATGAGCGACGGTCACGCGGTTCCTGCAATAATGAATTACAATGAATCACATCGTTATGTCACGTGATATCGTTCTTACGTCCCTTTCCGTTACGCCATAACGTGACACGGTGACGACATGTGACACATCGTCACCTAGGCTGATCATGTAGCAAATGTCACAAGACATGGTTATATGGCTTGTGTCATGTGGTGCTACTCACGTCACATGACCACCGTCACGTTAATGTAGTCGCGTGCCCACCATGCGCTAAATTTGACGAGGGGGTGTTTCCTCATAAATTAGCGGGAAACCCTTCTGCAGAACAGGTATCTGTAAATTGTCTTTGTTTTGTGTGATCGCTATCACACCGGGTCGCTCATTTATTTTGTTGAACACTGGATTACGAAACTTTAGTTTTAAAGATCAAATAAGATTAACAATCATCGATAATCAAATTTTTTAGCTTCCCGCGAAGCATACGCAAAAGATTGTGGATAGATCGAGATAAAACATTTCCAAGCGCATTATCAGTCATCTACTGCCTTCGCATTATCATCAAATATTCTGAGAAAACTGTCAATATTTACACTCTAGAGGGAGGCTGGAAAATCGAAGCCACTGTGAGTACACATTATTTCAATGTGTGCAGTGACGTTCTAAAAAAAGGTATTTAGTTCAGGACACACTTTGTTGCTTTTGAATATGTGTACATAAATAGTAGAGTCATGAACCATGTAGGTTTAAACGACTGAGCGATGTCTGATAGATAACAGCGGGCTAATTGTTGCTTGCTACCGCTCGAACGTGCTTAGAGGTAAATATACATACGCGTCTATAAAATTAGCACTGGCTAAAGCGTTCTTCGCATGCTTAGGCTGAGTGAGATAGTACTGCTGACGCACTCTAGTCTTACAAGCATTCGTGCCAGTTTAAGTACTCTTGAGGTGGCACCAAAACAAAAAGCTCAATTATCGCAGGGCTGTTTCATCTAACGTTCTTCTTGATTGCACATCGCTGCATGCCACGATGTGGTATAAGAAAAGTGTAGTTTTTTAGGAGGAAAAATAACCACCGTATAAATTAAATATATTCAATGAGACATATTCAATCAATTCGTGCTCCGAGTTACCAGATCCCACCTGAGAAGTTCACCTCCCATGTTCATCATTAGTTTTTCAGCAATTAGGACGTAGAGCCTTCGAGAAATGTCGGAAAGACGAAGGAGTCGTTTCTCAAACCACTTCGGTATAGTTAAGCCGTACTCCTTTTGAACCAGTAGGGCGTCAAGTGTGTCCGGAATAATGGCAGCGTCTCTTGGTAAACGAAGTCCAAGCTTAGGTGCAGCCCTAATAAGGAACCAGGTCAAGCCGAACAAGCCGCCAAACGGATTCAGCAGCTTAATTAGCATCTTCTTAATTTTGGGCTTACACAATAACCTGCCAGAAAAGGAAATGTTTGGCGTATTAAACATCTGCACTTTTATTAAACATTAAATTGTTAATCTTCGCATATCAAGCGTAGCATAATATTTTCCTCAACGCGTTAAGCTAGAAAGCGAAATTAAAATATCATATTTGTTTTCAAACTTCTCAAGCCGTGCTGTTATAATTATAGGTTTCACATTCTTTCATTTAAATTTTTTGGTTACCCTTAGATTCATGCACCACGCCAGGAACAGGTCTTGACGAGGGCAGGTATCCTGCGTTCTGCAGCGATTCGTACTGCACATTATGGTATTTTTCATGGGGTCCACCACCACCCCAAACCTACGCTAGCCCTCGGTTACTGTTCAGGTACTGTTTTCGGTCACATCTCGTTGTCCGCTCGCCATGCACTATCAGAAATTACTTTCTTGGAAGATTCATATTAAATACGTAATTAACGGGGCATGCCGTATGTTACAACACATGAAAAGATTATCCATTCGTTTTCATTACAACTCATCATGTACAAAACCCTTTTCCATCCAAAATTAAAATATGCGGCGGCTGTGGGGGACCCCGCTCATTCATCAGTAATTGATCCTATTGAATCCATCCAAAACCGCTAAGCTCGTTTCATATTACCAACAGTCATCGCATTGCCAGCGTTCTTACCTTGAAAAACACCAGGTTCGCCGCTACTAATTAACCGCCAAAAAATCTCTCGTTTATGTCTTTTTCATAAAATATCTCATATATATGTTACACTACGCCATAAACTAATTATTGCATCTTCCTACATCTCGGCACAGAATGATTATAGTCACAATGTTTGTATTCCACATTTTAGACAGTCGTTATTTCGATATCATTTTATGCCTCAAACGTCGATAGACTGGAATCACCATCCCGTCTCGATTGCTAACACGATTGATGGTTTTGTTACTAATATTTACACTATATAGTTTATATTTCATAGCTCTTTTCCCTCTTCAATAAACGTGCCTTGATGGTATTCGAAATAAAATAAAAAATGCGTACTGTGAATGAGAGGAGCGTCGCTGTTTTTGTAGGGAACGAAGGGGGATATTTGTTTTCAATTCTCAAATCTGCGAAAATCAACACCGAATGTAGCATTGAGCGTTTCTGATAGGCCGTCCAGAGTTAAGTTGATATTCCTTAGAAACTGCGGTGCGCTGCAACACGCCTTGTATATCCGACATAGTTCAGCTAGGCGCCACACCGCGGCATCACTGTTCTGTTGCAGACTCCCGATATGCGCATGTGGGATTAAGGGCAATAACACTCACTCCAATGGAAAACGACATGTACGAGGCTACATTTACTTACGTATACTTATCGTGATCCTCTGGCATTCTCGTTATGGGAAAGGGAAACCACTGTTCGCCCAGAGCGACCTGACGGGGTGGTTTCGACGGGTAGAGTTCATAGAGCAGAATTGATGCGCTGTTGAAGCATCTGCCATCGAAACAACAAAATCTGTAAACCTCTCGTCCTTCTATCCTTTTGGTTGAGATGATGTATACATATCCAATCGAAGCATCTAACAGGTCTGAAGTTATAACGGTTTAAGCAAGTAAAAAAACAAGCTTTTAGCGACACGACGCTCTTATTGAGTTTATATTTAGTTCTCTGAATGTTGCCAGCAAGGTGATGAAACTACCCTGTTATTGACAGATCATGCGACCTTTTTAGTGGCAAAACATGATCTAACAAAATATTGCTAGAAAGTCGAAACTAGATCGATTTAGGAATAAACAAAAAATATATATATATATATATATATATATAAATAAATATATATATATATATATATATGTATATATATATGTCATTGCAAAACATTCATGTGTTGAATAATATATACTACTTAAGTAGGGGAAAAAACATAGGCAAGCTGCTGCCGGGTGTGTAAGACAGAATGTGTAAAATAAACTAGTAACTCAGTTTGAGACCTTGTGTGTTGTATCCGCTTTCTTATCGTTCCTGGTATCGGGATTGTAATACAATTTGGTACCTACGCAAACAACTTTCCTTGGACATTCTAATAAACCCAGGGAATCATAGAATGTCTCGTGACTTTATTATGCATGAGTTATGATTTGCTATGCTTGGCTGCCGAGAGAATTTGGTGGTTTCGGTTGCGCTGCACACACGATTCTGCTTTGATCTCTAGGTTCATCAGAGTTATAAGGACAAGTTTATATTTCTTCATGAGTCGGGTGCGTCAGGAACATGTTTCAATGAGAAGTTTTCTATAGATTCTGCTCTTTTGGTGCTTGTGTGTAGTGCCTTGAAGTTTTAATGACTTTGGATTGTAACGAGCCCAAATTGCTGTAACTGATGTAATCACAAAAGAGAAGGTTTATTGCAACTTTTACATCACCAATTGACCTTTATCTGATGTTCGGACGTCATACGCCCGCTGTGCTATCACTTGATACGTTATGCTTCACCCAGTGATGTCGTGAGCCCACGTGAGGAGCTACGCTTTGTTCGGAAACAGCTGCGCGCGCGTACGGTTCTCTGCCGACGAAGTAAAACTGGACGAAGTACCACTGGCTCCGAACAATCGTCACGGACAATCAACGTGGACAACCGCTAAACTTTGTACTAGAAAACGTGGACCATGGTTTTTTTGAGCTAAGACAAGGAAGCTAAATAACCTTAAAGTTGTGTTTTAATTCGTATGTTGATCACGTGCTACTGTAGACGACCGTCCTCAGCACGACATACTTAGTTCAGTTGCTTGCGCTCTTGTTCATCTCCTAATTGTGGCACCAAGCAGAAATGTGGGGTTGCACATCCTATTCTCTGGGGTTTGATTCCCGCTGATCTCCTTGTTGAAACCCTCTGGTTTCGATTGTGTGTTCCTAGATATCATTATGTATAAATTGTTACGACTAATTATGCCTTCTATATGCTTTGGATGCTTATCCATTGCCTGCTACAGGCTTTGCATCCTTTAGATCGCCTTGGCCTTCGTGTATTAAACTTTTGCCAAACTCGAGCGTTAAATTTTTTTATGAAATCCACACCATAAAAATGTTCTGTTGATACAAAATTGCTATGATGTGTTTCCATTGATCCTTATATGAACATGCTGAAAATGTGGTTTCGTCATGCTAAAGGAGTCCGCTCAACGTTTCGCATAAGCTGATGTAAAGATCTCATATTTGAGGTGTTCTGCCTTCCAAATTTTGTTAGATGCACCCAAAAATTAAATTCTGTGTTCTCTCGTCTATTAAAACGATTTTATTTTAAATCTTGGGAAAATTAAAGGTCATCGGTAAAGCACGTAAAAAGATACATATGTATTAGCCAGGCCCATTATTGACTACAAGGAAACAGAAAGACATATTTGCGAAATTGCTTTAGTTCCAGAGATCCTTACTTCAAAAAGCCCAATTACATATTTTGAAATTTGGTCAATCGTCGTAGGTATTACACTTGGGTATTTTAAGGCCCAGATACATTTTGTATTAGAAAATTGTGTATTAGCTCGACATGTGATGTGTCGAGCTAATACAAGAAAGCTAAATAACCTCAAAATTGTGTTTTTAATTAACATTTTAATCCAGAACCTAGCTCCTGACTATATTTCACCTGGTATAAAAGATCCCAACTTTGGTTATATTATTTACTGCTATGTCCTAAAGTATGAATAAATAAAACCGTAAACATATGAG
>JAZHYW010007874.1:0-23244 GCA_037355805.1 Ixodes ricinus | reverse complement strand
AATCTTCTTTACCCGCCTCTAGAAAATTTCATGGCCCCGAGTCTAAAGACTGGGAATCAATAAATTTTCTTTACCCGTCCATTCAAAATTTTATGGCAACGAGTCTAAAAATTCCTCCTCCATGCTCGCGGCGGCAGCGGCGGTCACCTAAACGATCTACTAAAACTCTCAACACGGGCTTTTGAACTTTCTGACTTGGACAACTTGATGTTTTCAAGCGTTCGCATTATATCACCGAAGAGAGTCTCATTTTAGTCGTCTGCTGTGATACCCAAGTCATGGTTCGTGGGTCTTTATCACTCCCGGCACCTACTTTTTATACGAAAAACGCTCCAGGTTAGAAAATTGGAACAACACTAAATTTCTGTAATACCGGTGACAAAGCATGACACAAGTTATGTTCTCTGCTGTTGCAACGAGTCTTGAAAACCAGTAATATTGTTTGCTATAAAAATTCATTGAAATACTTGTGCAACAATTAAAATTAATTATTACCCCACCAAAATTAAAATAGATTACACTGCAATCAAGCAATAGCTTGATTGCAATGTTCACCACCACTATACTGCATTTCAACTCTTCATTGTCAACACGATGCATGAAACTTATTAAAAAGATAAATAATACATTTTATTTACTTAGCCTAATGATATAGATTTCCCTTGCTCAAGGTGTTGTATTAAGAGATGGAGGCTATTCCAATAGACAATCGAATAATGTATTAGGTACGAGTAATATTTGCTCCGCCTCTCTTGGTTTTTGCGAGAAATGATGGGTCACCGGCAAAGTCGGATTCAAAAATTAGACTGCGAAATATACAGCTATTGCGAACATAGCATATGCGTGTAGGGGTGCGGGGTCCGGTGTCGCTGCGTTCTTGTTGTGTGCGGTAGTGTTCTGCCTGCTTGTGTTCTGTGAATTTTGTGTGTTCAGAGATGTATGCATAGTATATCTACCATGTAGCGTTCACAGGTCGGGGGAACTTGAAGTAAAATTTTTTTTTCAGAGTCTGCTGGCTAAAGAGAGCCATAGGGTAAGTCATAGAGAAATCTTTAGCCAACCATTAGAAAGGCTAAAGAGCGCTATTGCTGGACAGCGGTAGGGCCATAGACAAAGCTAAAGAGACCCATAAAGGCGACCATAAAAAATGCTAAAGACAGCCATAGATAATTCTTTAGATTATTGGACCAAATAGCTAAAGCCGACCATAGAAATAATTTTTATAGCCGACCATAGGACGTTTATGTATGGGTGTGTCTACTAAGTAACGCACTTTGGTTGAACGGTCGGTCACGTAAAACGGGCGACTTGATGGTGTAGGGCTCTCGACGTTTGCCGCCTTCAGCGAGTGCGCATTCCGTTTTCCGAAAGGGTGGATGGCTGTCGGTACTGGCGAGAAGTGTTCCCATAGCGTAGGTAATACCAGCACCGTTGTTGCTGAATGGAGGCAATCGACGAGGTGGTAGTTTGGTTGTCGACATTTACTCGACGTTTTGCAGTTGTGACTTCGGTACTGCGCGATGAACTTGAGGGTCGTTATTGAATGTTTCGAAACTGTCTGTTGAGGTCGTCGATCTTCTGTTCCATGCACACATAGGCTGTCAGGAGATCCGGGGCTAGTGGCTGGGCGTTGTGATCAGACACAAATAGGCGTTACGTCGGGTTGATCGTCTGTGGATCGACGGATGATATTCCAGGTGAGTAGACGTCCATCGTCTGGTCTACCAAGCGACCCAGTGTCGTGAGGGACTCCGTAGTGGTAGTGGTGAGGACGAACCTGATTTGCTCCGGCAGACGTTGGAAAAAAGTTCTCCCAAGATTGACGAGTCCATAGTTCCTACCTTATCGCCGAGAAGCTGCTCCATTCGTCGGAGAAGTTCTGTGGGTTTGATATCCCCCGACTCTTCGGCTGTAAGCAGCTGCTGTAACCGTCGAGGCTCAAAATCCGTCGTACGCCGAACGAGTTCCGTACGTAACGTCTCGTTAGCGTGTTCTTCAGGTGGAGAGCGCAAGATGTCACGAACGATGGCTGCGGTTTACTGGGAAAGAGCGGCAACCACGTAGTCAAATTTGGTAAGGGAGGATGTGATACGGTGTTGGCGAAATATCAACTCGGCAGTTAGAAACAATAGTTCTGAATCCGAAGACCAAAACTCAGGAAACTTGACAGGGGCTGCAGTCGCCTGTACCACGCTGGGCGTTTCAGAGGAAGCCGCGTCGTTGCGAACGTCCATTGTGAAAAATCAATGTGTTGAGTACTGAGAACACTCACTGAGAACACAGCTGAGACTAGACAGCTTGCAGAAGGTTGATGTTGTTTAGATCGATTGACCAATATGAAGCGTGCGGACTACGTAAATATTTATTACATGCATATATACGCCTAAAACCGTTAAGCGGCAAACAAGGCAGACCTGAGACGAACGTCGTTTCCCCGCTGTCTCGTGCTGCTTGTTTTCTTCCTCCTCTTCTCGCGCCGGCTCATCACTACCGGTGATTCCAGACAAAATGAAGAGCGATGAAAGCTTTTTATTTTACTAAAATGTTTTTTATGAAAATGCATTTTAAAATTTTATAAGATTACCTGATTACCATCGTTCCTCTCTTTGTGCATTATTTTCGTCTCCAACAAGACCGCAGTGCAGTTGTTACATGCATGAATATGTTTTGCTATTTCCGAGTTTTGTGCATTGTTCTTTACATTTTTTTATGTTCGTTTAATCTGTCATTGATGCAGCGTGATGTCTGTCCTACATACTTAAATCCATTCTCCAGTGGTATCTCATACAGAACACCAGTCTCGCAAAATACCAATTTCTCCTGATGAGCCTTTTTGCACTAACTCACACAAGTTTGAAATCGCGTCAGTTTATTAATCAAAAATCTGAACTAAAGACCGCGTCTACTCAAAACTGCCTCGCACATGCTTTCAGGTTGTGAGAAATGTCATGAAAATATGGGATTACAGCAAAGCGGTTCCTTGATTCCTGTTCGGTTTCTCTTTTCCACTTAATCAACAATTTCAATTGCCGTTTTATGTAACTGTCATCAGAACCTACCTTAAACAACCTTTTCCCCTGCCTTTGTACTGATTCAGTGATATGATGGACACATCACCTTTCTTACGCCTTCCTGGCGAATGACTTTACAATTCCAGCCTTTACGGTCTTCGAATGACAACTCATTTTCGGCAAAACCGGTTTCGAATTTTTTTTACCATATTCCCAACACAACACTCGATTCACGTGAATACATAAATCAAGAAACTGCCGAACACCATCCTCCGGTTTTTCCACTGTAAACTTAAATTCTGGAGCCGTTGACCTTATCACACGTTCTATGGTTTCTGTTAGACCTTCCGTAAACGTGTATCTTAAGATGTCATCTAGATATATTCTCACTATTGCCATACCCGAGGACAACCTCTGTAGATTATCGTGCACTGCATGATCCAAAGAGTTTAAGTAAACTTCAGCTAAAATCGGTGTGACTGTGGACTCTATACAAACGCCTTCTTTTTGTATATACTTTCTCTCTTCGTACTCCACTACCGTTGACTTCAGATAAAACTCCAAAATTGTTAATAAACTTTCTACCGATATACATGAGCCCGATAGGAACTTAACGAGATTCAGCTCCAATGCCTCCCTCACTCTCTGCAATAACCGGGTATTTTTTAGGGAATAGTACAAGCCCTTAATTTTCATTAATAACACTGAACAAGGCCTGCCATGATGAGTCTCCAAACTGTCAATCAAATCATTTGAATATCTAAGTGATAAAGAATTCTCTAAGCATGCATAACGCAACCCCCGTTGTAGAAACTTTGAAACCACTTTCTGCCATGTCCCACTCTCATTGACGACCGCGCGAAGGGGCATTTATGGCTTATGGTCCTTTAGGGAAAACCACGGCCGGGCTAGAGCGGCGCCGCGCGCGCTTTCATACGGCCTCCGCAAGAGGCCTAGTTCCTGCCTGCGGCCGCTGCTAGGAGCTGGCGCTGCGGGGCAACCCTGCGGACGCGCTCGTCTCCCACTCCGCGCGCGGGCGAGCTATGCGCGGCCTCTGCTCTTCTTTTCTTTATTTTTCACTACAATCACCGCTACTGGCGCACGCAGAAGGGGGGTTAAAGGGGGCCGGGTAGGAAGAACCAAACGAAGACTCCGTGCCCATCACCGAATAATGGTTTCTGATCTTCGGCTGATTATTTGTGTCGCACGCTACGCACCAGCCATACGCGACTTCGATGTATGTTCTCAAAGCGACGATGAGCCATTTTGCAATTTCTCTAAAGAAATTAATGAAATAATTACAAAATTCGACAGAACGTGGAATCGCCCTAAATTTTTAGTGTATCGTGAATAAATTACAAGCTTTGGCTTTTTTCTGTTGTGTGGTTTAATTTTTGTGTACCTTTTTGGTCTTTCACGCTGCCCTCCCTGCCCCCCCTCCCCCTTTTCTGAACTGAAATCCTAAGTACTCCGCTGTCGTGGGCGCCCGCCATCGGGTGCAACAAACAGAATTGCTGCAAAATTTTGCTCTCAGCGCAGCGTGATTGATTCGCCTTGGCTAGTTTCAATGTTTCGGTTTCATATGCAGGTTGAAGTACTTAGCGGCGTACTCTAATTGTCATAGGTTACGACTTAAAACTTGCAGAGCGTTAGTTAAGAAATCTTTAAAAACGCATGCCGAAGAAAAAGCATCGGGGATAATCTGTGAACTGAAAGGCACCAGGCAAACTGGAAACGAGTTTATTTGGAGAGAAGCAATGAGACCTTACTGTATTATGCACAACAGCACAGGAGCTTGTCAGAAGCTAGCAAGTAAACATTCGGTAATTACCCCTAAAACGTTTGCAATACATTGAAGTAAACAGTAAAAAGCACAATTGCACCATTTGAACACATAAATAATGGCGTTCCCCAGTTCGAGCACCAGAAAAATCACCTTCGGCGTGACAAAACAGTCTTGCACAAAAGAAACGTTGTTCGAGCTGGAGAAGCTTCACAGTCGGAAGTGCTTCCTCGACGGCTTATGTGTATAGTTCATGTGCTTTTCATTGTCGTCGGTGACTCGAGTGGAGTGATTCACTAAAAGGATCCTGAAGAATTTGTCAGCAATCAAACTTGCTGACCGTCTTCCGTGACTATTGGCAACACTTTCGGGGCAGTTCAGCAGAGGTACGTCCTCAAGATGCGGTTCTACGAGCAGCTGTAGAACTTCGAGAACATGCGTGCGTGGCAGGTGTTTTGCTATTTTCTCGAAGAATGTGACGATCCCGTTTAAAAGTGCAAGGAACTCTGGCCTCGGGTAGGCAAGCCCGCTTCTGTCCTGGCCTCTCAAAAGCGCGTACAGTGGCTGATCTTTGTCGCTTGTAGTGAGGAGAATGGCGCAAGATTCGCACCCGAAGTCCGTGATCAGTTTCGCGATGTAACCGCCGACGTAGGCCAAACCAGAGCATGTCACAGACAGCGGGGGAGTGGAAGTACATTCCCTAAGCTCTTTCAGGTCGTCAGAGAATGTCACCGACAGGCTACTGACCAACTTGTCAACATCAGTGTCGCACGTCACGACTTCAGGTGGCCTTGCGAACTTGGATTTTACAATTTGGTCCAAAGCAGCCGTCACAGCCCGGGCGTCGAGCATGTCGTTTCCACCGCACATGTACCTGACTCTGCCGAATACTGCTTCTATGGGGTCGCTGTTTAGCTTCCTTGTTAGCACGTAGTTGATGCCTTGGGTTAGGAGGTATCGAGTTGTTTCCACTGTTGACTTTGTAGTGAAAAGCAGGGCCTGGAACGTTTCGCCGGTGAAAGCGCCGTTCCCAGAGGCGACTGAGCTTGCTTGTACTTTCTTTACATAGCACGTGAAGTCATTTTCTAGCCACAACAGCCGGCCATCGTCCACGTCTGCAATGGGTGCCTTCTGCCCCGTTCCGCCGAAAGAGGTGTCGTGCATATCAAACCAATCTTTCATTGTCCTCATGAAGTGCACGGTGGAACTTGCTCGCCTAAATGCGGAGAGTGCAGGGTCATTGCGGGAGTTTTCTTCGAGGTGTTCCAGTGCTGCACAAACCTGTGGGGAGAAGATCTGAACCGCACGAAGTACATTCATCTTCTCCAGGTTTGTAGGGTAGACGTGCTTCCTCGTCAAATTCCTGGCAAGCTTGATTGTCATATTCTTCTGGTGCTCGTAAAGCTCTTGTACGAAGGTGCCACTAATCACACCTGAGCCATCCGTAAGCTGTCGCTCCAGGAACTGGTTGCGCACATTCTTCAGGACGTGGCAAGGATCGAAGCTGAGCAGAATGATGCGGCTGTCATCGTGTGGGTGCCTCACGACTGTTTGCAGAGAGCCACTCCCCAAGTGTTTAAACAAGGTGACGTTGGCTGAGTAATTGTCAGTCACAATGCGGGTCACAACGAAGCCACACAATTCCACCGCAGCGATCACCTCTTTTGTCCACGTGAACAGGTCCCTGCCGCTCAGCTGTTTTGTGAAGTAATACGAACAGGGAATTTTGTACTTGCTTGACAGGCCTTGCAATACAAAGCACAAAACTCTGTTCGCGAGCACTTCCTTCGAGCTGCTGGGCGTATCACCGCCGGGCTTGTCTTTAAGGCCAAACACAGCGTCGGCCTTCCTGTCATAGATGCACTTGGGTCTGATGCTTGCTTCATCGATTATCAAGGAGGCCATATGCTGCTTGCTGCTCAGCATCGACGCCTCGGAAACGAGCCTTTCCTTCATCGCGGCGCTCATTCCGGATGTCGTCGGGGATGGACCCATGTACCTCTGTAGAGTACACTTTGCAGGCAAGGTTAAAAGGCCCGACGTGCGAGCGTAGTCATATCCTTTCGGCGAAATGAAACGCCATATCACGCACTCTCGAATGAACTCTTCAGGGTAACTGTCATGCTTTTTCCCGTACCTTCCGATCTGATGTAGAAGGAAAACGGCCTTTTTTCCCCTCGCTCAGCGTCTGCCACAATTTCCTCAAGTGCAGCCAAGTGCCTGTTTGCACGGTACGCCTCGCTTGCCTTTTGTTCAGCTCTCAGCAGAGACAGAGACTTCTGACTTTGAGAACGGTGATAGGCGACTTGAGAACGCAGTCTTCCAACCATAGAAAGGTACCGACTTGATCGCTGTGCATCATTGTTAGTGGTCTGGGTGGAAACATTTGCAGACGGCTTGTCGAAACTCTCCGGAGCATCCAAATCCGCAGGTAGTTCCTCTGGCTCTGCCTTCCGCTTAGTTGGTTTGCGAGGGGGCAAAGATTGTCTTGCGACTGGTTCTTTCCGGGGCTTCTTCGCACTTGGCGCCAAGTATGCGGGATAATCTTCAAAGACAGTTGGCACGGCTCCGGGAAGCAGCTTTCTTATCCTGCAGTCAGGAGCGTAATCGATCTGACGGAAGTGCCTGCTGCATACGACAGTCGATGGCGACTTGTCGTTTATTACGAGGTTCTGCCTTGAAATGTTCCGCTGCCATTTTGAGCACAGTTCTTGATCCACAGGGAACTGGTGGAACGAAACTCCCGGCGTTTTCCCGGCACGCGATTTGCAGTACGGGACACAACAGTACACCATCACGGCACCGGTCGAAGCATATACACTGAATTCACTTTGCTATGTTGAACAACATGCAGCGCACTGCGATGAATTTCTGAAAACTCACGCCTTCAGCCTCTCTCAGACCGAAGAAAAGTAAGACGATGTGATTGCTGTTAAATCACAGAAGCACAAACGCTGCGAAAACAGCCCGCACGCGCGTCGAAAGCAGCCTGCAAATGCAAGCGCGCAAGTGCCAGGCAAGGGTTGGCTCGCGTAGCCCCCGTGCGGAGAGCGGCGGAACTGTACGTCGAGACTCCTCCCCTTTGTTTTCGCCGCCGCTGCGGAGGCCGTATGAAAGCGCGCGCGGCGCCGCTCTAGCCCGGCCGTGGGAAAACTTAATGCCTAATCTTGAATTCATTGCACTTGTGATACCATTTGCTACACCCTTCAATTCATCCTCATTCAGTACTGCACAAATGTTTCTTTTAAACCTTCAAATGTTCCCTACCAATTCTGAAAACAAGGTATCCATTGCCGTTTTTGTTTTTTTCTTGAATACTGGCAAAGGTAAGACTCCAAACCATCCAGACTTATCTGTTTCTATCAACTTTAAGTACTTCGTTTGCAGCTCCCTCTTAACCGCACTGACTTCTTTGAAATTTCTTTTGTACTTTGAGTACGTTACATTCATTACTTTTTTCATCCTACTTATTGCATCATCTATAAAAGCAACCTTTATTTTCTGGGTTAACCATTCTGGCTACAGTATGAATGGAAGACAACACGTCAATCCTCGAAGGCTTCAAATTCAGACAACACTTCGGTCCCTTAGCTAAAACTTCCTCCGTCCAAGGTGATAATGCTTCGCCACATGGATTGACAACAGACTGCCGGGGCTCACACCATACAACAGATCGAAACCACGATTTCGGACTTCCATTAACATGAGACTTAAAGTGTTTGATACTGTCCAGGACATGCCTTCGCTTCCCATTTCATAGTCGGTCAAACAAAATCAAAATCAAAACAAACAAAATCTCTAGGCAACTGCATAAGTCAGACTTTACTACAGTTTGGAAGCAATTCAAAAAGCTTTCTAAAGATGTACTTTTTTGTGATTTAGGTTGTTTGATGTGCGACCTGCTTTTGATGTTCCAAAAAACCTGTAAAACATTTTTACTTTGTTTGGTTTTCTAGGTGTATAAGCTCAACAACCGTTTCAGTGTTTTTTTATGTGGAGAGGGCGTGTTATGATTCAGAAGTATGAACTTTGTTTAGTATAGTAGGGGAAGAGATCATTTTGTTCAAGTTTGAAGGTGGATGGATGTTGCCTTATCGCGTCGGCGCGTAAAGGTTGTCAACGTTCTTGCACTGTGTGATGGAAACTGTGGCACTTGAACTGAATAGACTTTGTCCTTTTGTGTTGGTGGACTTGATTTTCAGATCGAGACTATATAGGGAGGTGGACTAAATAAACGACTAATAATGCAATTAAATGCAAAGCTGCAAGCGAGCTGGACAAGAATGATGAAAATAATCTCTGGAGAAGGGGAACAAGAGGGACAAAGGATTTGTTCGGTCGCGCACCAGTCACCAAGCTGTGTTTGGAGATTTGTGTTTGTCCTTTGTCCCTCTTTTCCCCTTCTCCAGAGATTATTTTCATCATTCTTGTCCAGCTCGCCTGCATCTTTGCATTCAATTGCATTATTAATCATAACCCTAGATTTGCAAGCTTCACCCTTGTTGGTGTTCGACTGGTAGCAGCTGATAAACCCCGTTTGCTCTACTGATGTATAACCCCTGGTTAGCTCCGTTGGTAGAGTGCTCCACCTGTAATGGAGAGGTCCCGGGTTCGATACGCGGACCAGGCGGATTTTTTCGGTCGCGCACCGGTTACCTAACCGTGTTTGAAGATTTGTGTTTGTCCTTTGTCACTCTTGTTTCCCTTCTCCAGGGATCATTTTCATCATTCTTGTCCAGTTCGCTTGCACCTTTACATTTTATTGCATTATTAATCATAACCTTATATTGCAAGCTTCACCCTTGTTGGTGTTCGACTGGTGAAAGCTGATAAAACCCGTTTAATGTACTGACGTCTAACCCCTGGTTATCTCAGGTGGTAGAGCGCTCCACTTGCAATGGAGAGGTCCCGGGTTCGATACCCAGACCAGGCTGATTTTTTCGGTCGCGCACCAGTCACCTAGCTGTGTTTGGAGATTTGTGTTTGTCCTTTGTCCCTCTTGTTCCCCTTCTCCAGGGAATATTTCAATCATTAAATAAACAAGTTAGCTGAGTTCCAGACGTTGTCCTCCCTATTGAAAAAACTGGTATGACACCAACTTAATTTCTGCTATGACACCAACTTAATTTTTTGTTATTATGTATGCAGCTTGTTTGGTTTGGCGTTCTGCATAGCTGGAGATACCGGCACCGCTATGGCTCCGGATCTGTCTATACTGGCAGCCAGTTTGCTTGCCGATATGATTCGGTGTGGCTGGTATGATTTTGCGTCCAATGAGGTAGGCGAACGCAATCTATCCAACAAAACGCTTATACCACAGGACGACCGGTATCACCAAATCATACATGCAGAAAGGCGACCGCCATCTTCCAACAAAACGTCCTTCATTTACCAACGGTATTGTTACACATACCATACCTGTCGAAACGGAACATATACTTACGTTGTGCTCACACAAATTCCTCGGTCAACTCTTCACGGCAACGTCTTGGGACGATTTTCTCGAATAATGTGCACCACAAGTATTCGACAACCGCACCATGCAGCCGTACCGCATAGAAAAGCCATCGTGCACGGCAACACACCGATCGTGACAGCAAGCCGACGGTACCGCATCACCGATCGACAGCGGCAAGCGGCCCGTTCCTCGTACCGTGGGCCATCACTCGTACTCGGCCAACTTGGCGTCTTTTCGTGCCTCTCGCAAACCCACCACCCCGCAACCCATAGCCGGCGTCGGCGAAAAGCGAAACCGAACCGTAAAGCTACCACCCAGTGGCTACCGCGGCTCCCGTGGAGATGGCGGCGACGTAGAGAACGGGGTTCGTCGGCTTGTTCTACGTTTTACGGGACAGATGTTTTGCAGTCCGGTTCTTTCTACGATTCTGGCTCTGAATTCGACGGCGCCTCTCATAGTTCAACCAGGCGTGGTCAGCCTGGGTCACCGCAGCGCGGCCGGCTCGCCTCGTCCGATCGCCGGACCGCCGACGACTTCGAAGTTCGGCCGTTAAGGCCTAGGATCCGAAAGCGTTTGTCTTTCCGTGAAGCGGTAAGCGGATCTCGTCCTCTTTTCGTTCTACTTTTAAAATATGTTAGGTGGGCTTCAGTGTAAACCTGTGTGCCAACAATACTGAAAAATCCGGTATAACTTTTCACTGTCCGGATTATGGAACCGGAAATTTGTTTCTGGAAACCCGAAATCCAGATTGCAGACAAAGGAATACTTCCTGAAAACCTAAATTCCAGATAGAATTTGGATAGAATCCAGATAGCTTTCCGTTTCCATAATCCGGATAGCGAAAAGATATACCGGCTTTTTCGGTAGAGAAGTGTTCGTGACAATTTTGAGCTAGAGTAATAGACGATTTTCCATTTTCCCTAGCGCTCCGGCCCGCGCGCGAGAAATCGTCGGAGAGATTGTCCCTCGCTTGGCCGCCCGGCCTTGAGATCGCATTGCCTTTTCGCTTGCCTCCTCTTAATCCTCTGTTTTTCGATCCCATTACCTATTTTTATCTGTTCAAGACTATTTTCTATTGCTTCTAAGTGTTTCCATTCTCTTCTGCGCGCGATATTTCTTGTATATATATAGTATTTTTGTCTTTATTTTGCTTTTTTCGACGGGAGTGCCAACGGACAACACGCAGCTTCGCGCATTGTTCCCCGGGTGAGTACTACCGTTGCTACCGATTCCTATCGCGCTGTTAGCTGTTCATTTTGGTTCAATTTGACATCCGTGCAGTCGAGAGGAGCTGTTTATGAACACCCGCGCACATGTCATAGGGGTAGGCAGAGCTCTGAATCAACAATCGCGACACGAGAGCCGAGTGCGCTGTGATTTGGCCACCCGCGCTCGCTCCGTTGACTCGCACTGTAGCGTATGCCTTCAAGTGCCGCTTACTTGACCAACATACAGCACACCGCTTTGTCGCCGCGAACCATTTGTTCGAATGTTTGCGAAGCTGGGGCATATGCAACGCTGCGGCGCCTGGCGACTACGGGCTACAGCGCGATCCCTTGGCGCACGCCGGTGGCCCAATGTAGCGGCTTGTATGCGCTTATGGTATGCCTTCTTAATCTATCTGCTAAGCGGTTGTCACTTGCAAACAACCTTTTGCAAATGCTGACAACTGCGCGCCGCTGCGAGCAGTTGCCAGGCGCCGCAGCGTTGGATATGCCAAACGGTGTTACGGTTTCGCAGTCATTCGGACAAATGATTCCCGGCGACAAAGCGGCGTGCCGTATCTTGGTCAAGTAAGCGGCACTCGAAGGCATACGCTACAGTGCGAGTCAACGGAGCTAGCGCGGGCGGCCAAATCACAGCGCACTCAGCTCTCGCGTTGAGATTGTTGATTCAGAGCTCTACCTATCGCTATGACATGAGCGCGGGTGTTGATAAACAGCTCCTCTCAACTGCACGCGGGTCAAAGTAAACCAAAATGACGAGCTAACAGCGCGATAGAAATCGGTAGCAACGGCAGTACTCACCTGGGGAAGAACGCGCGAAGCCGCGTGTTGTCCGTCGGCACTCCCGTCAAAAAAGGCAAAATAAGAACACACAACACTGTACATATACATATATATATATATATTGTGGGGATTTTGGACAGGACTTCGGCGACGAAGCGGACGGCGCGCGAGAAACGAGCGCCGGGCCAAAAGCACGGGGCGCGAGGCGCGTGACGGGGACAGGACAGTGCAGCCATGGCGGCGCAAGCCACCGAACACCGGGTTCGAAGAATAAAGATGTCTCCATCATGACTGGGCCCCTTTCTCCGGACAGGTGGTGAGCGAGAATACCACAAATGGCGCACCAACGTGGGGCTTGCCGCTTGTCCGGGGCCGAGTCAAGCAGCGTCACGATAAGATGTGCCCATGCACATCGTCGATGGCAGGGGAACGCGCAAGCTCACCAAGAACCAGGCGATCAAGGAAACCCTTCAAGGCGCGAACTTCTGCAACCTGCTCCTGCATATCCTGTTATTTTCGTCGAGAGACGTCAAAACTCGTGACATGTAACGGAGACCATGTCCACCATGCGGGTCCAGACCCCATTGGAGAACCAGACTGCCATCCTGCCGTCAACCCGCTCAAGGGCAACACCGAGGAGATCGAAGGCGCCGAAAAGTGACAGAGCCAAAAACCAGGAGGACAACATAATGTGCTGCATCAGCCTGTTGGCTCTAACATTCGCTGTGCCGTGGTCCCGCCTTGCTCCTGCCTGCTGTCCAGTTTGCAGCGCACCGGCCAAGGACTTCGTCACTGTGGATAGTCTAGAATGAAAGCCTTGTCATTGGTGTTTAATTTATTTTAACGCCAATGTGCCTGCTCTTATGCTCGTTTTCTCTCTCGCCACCCGAGCTAGTCGATGGCGCAAGCTGGAAGACTTTCAAAGTTAAGCGGCGCTAGTGATGATGCTCGGTTGGGGGAGGGGGACCGATCAGAAAACACTGAACAGGCATATTGTTTGTTATTTTCACTTTTTCCTTAATTTTATATCAGTGTTTTTTTGAAAGCGAAAGTGACTGCTTTGATGTACGTTCTCTCTCTTCACCCGAGCTAGTCGGGGTGTCAGCTGGAAGACTTTTTAAGTTAAGCGGCGCTACTGACGATGCTCGGTTGAGGGGAGAGACCGGTGGGAAAGCAGACAGATACTTTGTTATTCTCACTTTTTCTTAATTTTAAGATGTGGGCCCAGTTATTGGCTACATAAAGTTAATCATTTTTGTGAGGTGATCTGCCCCGCGAAGTAGGGTTGGTGCAAACGTCTGGAGTAATGAACTGCCTGCTGATTTTGTGATATATGAGCAATCCAGAAAGGGGGAAGATGTGGGGATTTTGGACAGGACTTCGGCGACGAAGCGGACGGCGCGCGAGAAACGAGCGCCGGGCCAAAAGCACGGGGCGCGAGGCGCGTGACGGGGACAGGACAGTGCAGCCATGGCGGCGCAAGCCACCGAACACCGGGTTCGAAGAATAAAGATGTCTCCATCATGACTGGGCCCCTTTCTCCGGACAGGTGGTGAGCGAGAATACCACAATATATATATATATATATATATATATATATATATATATACAGAAATATCGCACACAGAAGACAATAACACGCTTAGAAGCAATAAAAATACACTCAAATAGATAAAAATAGGTAATGGAATCGAACACAGAGTATTAAGAAGAGGAAAGCGACAAGGCAATGCGATCTCAAGGCAGACCGGCCAGGCGAGGGACAGTCTCGCCCACTCCTGCTCGCGCGCCGGCAGGTGTGCTTGGGGGATTTCGCCAAAGGGCTATTGTGTTAATCTCGGTTTTTCATTTACTAAAAATGTAAATCGAGCCGATGAATGGGGAGCCATGCTTAAAAAAGGATGTACGATTTTACCTTCTACTTGGGCAACTTAAAAAAAAAAAAAAAAAACTTGGCATGGCTGGATGCAAGGTGGTTCCCAATCCAATGGAAATCACTTAGAGCGCCTTTATGAACGGCATGTAAGCAATATAGCGATCAACGAGACGAGCGACGGCGACAAGCTACGAGTGCCGGTGGCGCTGTCCTGTCAATTACATTTATGCAAAACGGGGGCTGCTGGCTCATCATATAAACCAACCATTTCTGTGTTTATTTAAAAAACATCACTGTACTAAAAAATCCTGCTATCTTTGAGTTTATGCTACTGGAATGTATCGCTTCAGATAAATTTGTTAATTTCTATCCTTAGCCCCTTCCCTCGCCAGATACACCATCTGGCCTAAAGCAGTGTTTCGGATCTCCTTCCAAGACCTGAGGCAGGTCGTCATTCAATTCAGGAGTCGGTGGCGTCTCATGGGCGTGTTGCTGGTGCCTCTTACTGAATGGTGCTAACGGGGGACAAGTGGTCAAGCTTGAGAAAGGCAAGTATCGCCGCCGTAAGTACATAGATTGTTTTTACATTTCCTCGAATCCACTTCTTTCAAGAAATGCACAGTTCCCTACTAAAGAAACCATTTGGCGCCTATATGAAAGTAAGCGGGTTCATACCGGTAACAGTTCAGCTATACCAGTCACCAGTTTTTCAAAGCGGTCGCCCGTATGGCTCAAAGGGGTCCCTCGTATGAGCCATAACGGTCGCCTATTTCGGCAAACAGGTCACGCGTTTGGCAAACGGGTCACTCATCTGATCAAATGGGTCACTCGTTTGGGCAAAGTTGACGCACGTTTGCTCAAACCGGCGATTATGTTGCACAGACGGGTGACCGGTGTCCGCAAACTGTACAGGTTTAATCAAACGGCTCTCCGGAGCCCGTTTGATACAGAACGTACCGATTGGTGGCATGGGCACGACTATTTCAGCCGTGGCAGCCTGTTTCCGGAAAGCCGCGGCAGCGCCGGTTCATCGCTTTACAATCGTCCGCATAATGCAAGTAATGATATTTGTATTTTGAGTGCGCTAATGTTCGCTTATACTGCAACTGCAATAAGCGATTTTTTTATACGTAAACGTTCGACGTTGGCAGGCCGATACTTTTGACAGAACTTCAAAAATTTGGCGTTCTTTGTTGCCTCAATTTATTCATTCAGCTCGAATCACTCGCGCAGAGGACGCGACCGCGTGAAAGAATATAATTTCTTTGCTCCATTTCACCTCAATTCAAGACTCAACGAAAATAACGCGCGAACACGTGGCTGCAAGAACATTGAGCATTGCGAGTGCAGGCCGGCCGTTGCAGCAGTCAAATGACGAGCTCGCGCTGGGTGCTTTTTTGGCTCGGGCGCAAGCCGAGCATCTGGCCCACGCCATTTCCAGCGTTCCATTGTGCTGAAATGCGCGCGTTTCGCCTGATTTCCGAGGCTGCAAACGCGTCATGCAGTGGCAATTCGAAGAGAGGAGGAAAGCGCATGTAGAGTGGTCGGTGCACCCTCTCCCCTAGAATTGACTGCATTGCCACAAAAAGCCAACCAGGTTGGGGGAGGTGTCCCGGTATCCTTCGCCTTGACCTCACCGTCGCCCCATTCCTTCCTCTCTGGTCAGCTTTGTCACGTGACCAGAGAGAGGGAGGTTGGGAGGGCACGGTACACGCTAATAAGCAGATCCGGCAGCGCGCGCGTGGGCAGTCGCTTTTTTTTGTCTGCTCGTTGTCCGTTGCTTCTTCGTTTCTCCTGCCTGCTTCGGTCTGCCGCCTTTCCCTGAGGTCTTATTAGGGTGTCTCTCGACAACATATGGTATCTGCACCATATGTTCGAAAAGTCCTACGCGTATATCGGCAACAAGCGACTCTTCAAACAAGACAGACATTTTTTTGCGGTTTGGTTGGGTTCGGGAATTAACAGCTTGTGCGCCGCATCGTGTTGAAACTTCAAGCAGCCTTCTTTCTCGTTTTAGTGTTCGTAAGGTTGTCCTGCTTTGACCACGTCGACATTTATCTTGAATAACATCTTTCAGGTCCGCTGTTATTATGGTAAGTGCAATACCACCAACTTGTTGGCAACGATTGACCGTTTTTCTACGGGTACGGTCGATATTATCTATGGAATTATGCAGCGTCTGTTCTCGCGGCAGCCGGAAGAATAATTTTTCCAAAAGTCTGCCATTATAGTCTAGAATTACTTCGGTTCTTGTTTGCTTTGCAATCTTCTCAGCTGTATAAAAGCTTAGAGTGGCTCTTCACATTTCCCAGATCGCTTGAACGTGTGTACTTGTCTATGGAATAGGCTGTAATAAACTTTTATGAGAATTGAAAATAAATTTTACGTCTGTTTTCCTGCATATTTTCAAGCACCTGCGCGAGCACATTTTTTCTACGTGTTTTCTCCCTGTTAAAATAGGCTGATGAGTTTCGGGATGTCTTAATTAAGTTTGAGATAACCAACCTTCCGGACGATACCCATTTAGGGCTAGCAAATAATTTGCCTATCCGAATGGCACGTTCAAATGTGTGGTCACGTGGCTGTTTGAACGGGCACCCGTATCGAAATATCACCCGTATCGAACGGGCACCCGTACCAAACGGGTGCCGTTTCGAACGGGTACCCGTATCCCATAATTACGTTTGATCCAAACAGATCGACAAGTTTGCCAACCGTTTATTTCAAACGGGTTGAACAGTTTGCCACCCGTTTGAATTTCGAATGTATTTTTAGTAGGGTTCGCATGCGCGCATCTCTCAATGCTTCTATAGTCGGCGTATTATTATTCTGGAGTGCTCCAACATGTCAGCGCTAGTTTCTCTGGACCATGCAAATGAGATGCAACACTAAACCACATGATCTCGCAACAGTACGGGCTGAAGCACTGTGGAAGCCACTCTAGCCTTAACAATGCAGCACGAAAACAATAGTTGATGCCGAGTATAGCCAGCTGTGAGACTCGTTTTTCCCCCAAAGCACTGTCGAAACAAATCTGCCACTTTAAATGTAGTACAAAAGAAGCTCGCGTGCCTAACCTGGAGAAGGGCATTTTCTGCATAGGCCAATTTTTTTCTTAAACCAATCCTTCAGCCTCCTTGAAATGTTAGCATCATGTGACACACGGAAGTACTGTAAACCCCTTAATGCTCGCGAGCCCTCAATTTATGCAGCCTTTAATTTTGCGTAATTTTGTGGCCGTGATTATGTCCTTTGTGACCGCTTCAAGAAGAAGTTGGGGCCACGAAGATAAGGGCTTTTTACTGTACATCGGAGAAAAGAGGAGGTTATTTTGGTTCGTATGCAGATTGAAACCAACAACAACAATGATGGTGTCACCACTTTGTGAGCCTTTCTGTGTCTAATGAATTGCATGCATTTTATTTTAGTTCGTTAAACATTGTTGCCTGTACGTTGTGGGATGTCATCTTCATCACAAACAGTGGTTTTTCTCTGAAGCAGGCAGATGAATGTGTGCCGCAGCACAACAGAATTCATTTGCAGGTTGTACCGGAGTTTGAAGGAGGATTCACACATTTTGGGGGAATCACGATTCAGTGGTCTACCTCAAGCGTGGACAAGATTTGCCCATTCTAAAAACTTTTGGCTAGAAATCAGAGATTTGCGATGAATGTGCCAGGATGGCTGAAAGGGCAAGACAAGCCTTGTTAGCGCTTTGTTTTCTAACCTCTCAGTCCTGAACCCACTCGCGCACCACATGTGTAGATGTTCCGATAGGCGGGAGCACTTATTTGGAACATGGTGGTTTGCAATATGCATGCACGATTCTGAGAAGCTAATAATTGATACATGTTCAACTCATCTTGCAATTGACCTGGAGCCACCGAGTATCGAGCGCGCCCACCGGATTGGCCGTTTTTCTCCCGAAAAAAACAGACCGATAATTATGAAGTTTGCGTCAAGTAAATCCAAAGAATTGGTATTTTCTAAAGCGCGGCTTTTCAAGGGAACGCAGATAAGTGTAGGAGAGGATTTTTCGCCAGCCGTTCGCACAGCCCGTAATCACCTTCTTGCTTTTGCACGCTCAAAATCATGCGCGTTTAGTTTGCGCTTTAATAAACTTTTTATTCAAGATAAGCGGTATTTTTATGATAGTTCTGTTGACGAGGTAAAAGAATGTTCCCCATAACTAGTCCCCCGACCACCCATTAACTTGATGGCAAAAAGTGTATCGCCAAAAAGCGAGAAAACATCGTTTTTGTTCACTAATATTCGAAGTGTCATTCCGAAACGTGACGAGATTTCTGCACTCATATCCACAACTAACTGCGACTTTGTCATCTTAACCGAGACATGGTTATCATCAGCTGTCGATGATAGCGAAGTATTTCCTTTTATGAATAACTTTACTTTATTTCGCGCCGACAGAAGAGATAGGCGAGGTGGCGGTGTCCTAATCGCTGCCAAAGATAATTTAAAATGTTCTCTGATTAACGAGGCCTCTTCGCTTGAAATGTTGTGGATTTGTTGCCGCGTTTTCTCGTCCCCTGTTTTGATTGGAGTATGTTATCGCCCACCGGGAAATGACCCATCATTTGTACCCATCCTTAACGACCACATTGTTTTGTTGAAGCGTAAATATCGTAATGCCAAAATGTTTTTATTTGGCGATTTCAACTTTCCTGGTATTAATTGGTCTACTGGATTACACACTAATGCAGTCGAGCGTGATTTTTATGATATGTGTCTTAACTTAACCCTTTCTCAAGTAATAAAAGATGCAACGCGTGTGTCCTCCCAATCATCCAATATACTAGACTTAATACTTACAACTGCTCCTGAAACGTTGGATAGTTTATTCCACCTTCCCGGTATTAGCGATCATCAAGTAATACTGGCTAACATCAAGCTCTCATTTAAAAAGAGTCCTACTCAGCAAAAACTAATAACACTTTATGACAAGGGAAATTATGAAGCTATTAACACTGAACTACAAAATTTTTATGATGCCTACGAGGTCGGTTTTCCAACGCGGGATGTTAATGATAATTGGCTTTTATTTAAGGATGCTATGCGGGATCTCATTAATTTATATATACCAACGCGTCTAATTAAGTCTAATCCGCAGGCACCATGGTTTAACTCGTCACTAAAGCGTCTTAATAATAAAAAGAAAAGGTTATTTAGGTCGGCAAGTAAATATAACACCCCCGCTGCATGGAATAAATACAACTCTGCCGATGAAGCATACAGGTCTGCTTTAGAATCCACCAAACGATCATTTTATTACCAACGTCTGCCTAATATGCTAATAAACAACCCTAAACAGTTTTGGAAAATTATCAATCCATCTCCAACGACATTAATTTCTTTAATTGACAAGGAGGGAATAAGCATCGATGTTGAAAACTGTGCTAATATTCTTAATGAAGTGTTCAATTTGGTTTTTACAAAAGAAATTGTTGGTAATCATCCTGTAACTTCTGCCTATAACTTTCCACTTATGTCAGCCATCGAGTTCGATGAAGAAGGCATCTACCATATAATCAAGAATCTGAAATTATCATCTTCAGCTGGTGTCGATGAGCTTAATTCAAAAGTTCTTAAAAACACAAATACTCTTACTAGTAAAATATTAACCCTCATTTTCACCCAATCACTAACTACTGGCCGTATCCCTGACGATTGGAAAGTGGGGAAGATCGTTCCTATCTCAAAAAAAGGCAACAAGTTCTCTCCTTTGAATTATAGGCCCATCTCGTTAACATGCATACCCTGTAAAATCATGGAACATGTAATCTTCTCAAAGCTGGTATCTTTTCTTGAAATGAATAAGTTCTTTTTTCCTTATCAACATGGTTTCCGCAAAGGGTTTTCATGCGAGTCGCAACTTTCCGCTTTCATTCATAATCTACATTGTAATCTTGACAATAACATACAAACTGACGCAGTTTTTCTGGATTTTTCCAAGGCCTTCGATAGGGTCCCCCATAACCGACTGATGCTTAAACTTTCCCAGCTTAACTTAGATGCTAACGTCATTTCTTGGATTAACTGTTTCCTTACCGGTAGAACCCAGTTTGTACTCGCTAACAACCACTCTTCTTATCCTTCTCCCGTTACGTCTGGAGTACCTCAGGGGTCTGTTTTAGGTCCTCTTTTGTTTTTAATATATATTAATGACCTTCCAATATCAGTAGTTTCTAACATTCGTCTTTTTGCCGATGATTGCGTAATATATCGTAGCATTATTTCTCCCGCCGATAATATTATCTTGCAGAACGACCTAATAACCATCGAAAAGTGGTGCACAGACTGGCAAATGTCACTCAACGCTGATAAATGCATGCTCCTTTCCTTCCACCGCCGCACTAACCCAATGTCATTTGTGTATCGCTTAAATAGTTTCGCCCTAACATCCTGCACATCGTATAAGTACCTTGGTGTATATCTCACTCCAAACCTCTCATGGGCAACTCACATTGAGCATCTAATTAAATCTACTAACCGCTCTTTGGGTTTCCTCAAGCGTAACTTAAAGTCAGCCCCACATCACCTCAAACTTCTCGCCTTTAAAACACTTGTTCGCCCTAAACTAGAATTTGCTTCATCTGTGTGGGACCCTCATCAGTCATATCTCTCTTCCGACGTCGAGGCAATTCAAAATCGCGCAGTCAGGTTCATTCATTCAAATTATTCATATAACACTAGTGTCACAGCGTTGAAGAAACAAGTTAACTTACAAGATCTCAGCATACGCCGCAAAATAACCCGTCTTCTGCTATTTCATAAACTATTTAATGACGCTACTAAGTGTGAGTCATACATTCAAGTAGCTGTTGAAAGCCATCTCCGCAATTACCATCCTCACCAAGTCATACCTGCAAAATTTAAAACAACTACTTTCATGAATTCATTTTTTGTCAAAACTGCTAACGACTGGAACGATCTTCCCCGTGAAATCACTTCACTTGCTGACCCATTGAAATTTAAAACAGCTCTCCTCTCATTTTTCTAACTTGTGCATATGTTTACGTTGTCCATACAGCCAGTATTGCTATCATCAGTATACCAGTATAACTAAACACCAGTATCATATTTAGAATTTTTCTAGCATTTATCTAGCATTTTTTTTTCAACCTTTCATTATTTTTTGTGTGCGTTTACTGTTTAATTTTTATTTGTATTGTATAATTTGCAAGTCCTTTTTGAGTGTCTATTTGTTACACTGTTTATTTTGTATTATCTACTTGCATTTGTTTATTATATATTACACGACCACCATGCCCACCCCTTATGTAATACCCCGCAAGGGGTCCTTAAGGTATGGACAAACAAATCAAAATAAATAAATACACTGTTGTTTATCTTTATCAAAATTCTGTACTATGGTCAAAGGTGGACTGCATATTTGCAATACTTTTTCTTACATAAGAACATGTCCTACTAAAGACATATAATATAGACGACGACAAAAAGAGAATGGCTGGGCGTCCTCCAGCACACGCTTCCACTTTTCACCCCGCATGGACGGATGTGCTCATTCGAGGCTCATAAGACTCTGAAACGTCATCGAAGGTAGCACGCGGGCTGGTGGCGGAACAACTGAGACTTCTCCTGCCATTTCTCATTCTGTCATTGAGCCTGTACTTCCATACTCCAACTCGGCTTCGACCTGGACAGAGCTGAGGAGAATAGGCTTGGCGAGCACCTTTACTGCGTATGCATTTTTACAGCTAAGGCACTTTCTAAATCAAGTGCTTGTGTCTTTCCTTCGAATGCACATCATTGGGGGGGGTGCAAAAAGAATTTTATGACATATTTCTATTTGTATTGTCCAATTACGCATTGACTCTCTCGACTAAATAAGGAGTTGACCCAGCCTGTTAAAAATATAATGCCTGCCAGATAATTCTTTTGCATTTAGGTAATATACCAATATTCAGTTAGGTATCCTAAGTCGTTGGTCGTTGGAGACGCAGTGTCTGTGTAAGTCAGTCATGTTTAACATACATAAAGCTGCTTGTCAAATAACGGCACTGTCAAGGTCATGTTCTCAGCTCCAAACAATCGCTGGGACACAAGCTGGTCGATAATGGTTACAGGCAGCAAACATTCAGGTTGGTATGTCTGAGTACCTGCCTCGCAACGTAACTTAGGAGTAGGTCAGGGCCTCACTAAAATACGTCTAGACTTTGTATTGCTTTAAGCTGAACCACTTTTGGCACATCAAGACATTGCAGCAAAAACAGCGCGACACGTGATTATAAGCGTGATGTACCATTATAGTCTTCCATTATAGTCTAGAATTACATCGGTTCTTGTTTGCTTTGCAATCGTTTCAGTTGTATAAAACCTTAGAGTGCCTCTTCACATTTCCCAGACCGCTTGCACGTTTGTACTTGTTTACGGAATAGGTTGTATTACACTTCTAGGAGAATCGAAAACAATATTTTGTGTCTGTTTTCCTGCCCATTTTCAAGCGCCTTTGCGAGCACATTTTTTCTACGTGGGTCCTGCATGTTAGAAAAGGTTTATGAGTTTCGGGACGTCTTACATAAGTTAGAGGTAACCATCCTTCCAGAGAATACCCAATTAGGGCTATCGAATCATTTACCTCTCCGAATGGTGCGTTCAAATGGTGGTCACGTGACAGATCGGCCGGTCGACCGGTCACCCGTATCAAAACAAGCACCCGTATCAAACGGGCAACCGTATCAAATTGGTACCGTATCAAACGGCCACCCGTATCCCATAATCACGTTTGATCCAAACGGATCGACCAGTTTGCCACCCGTTTGATTCAAGCGGGTCGACCCGTTTGCCACCCGTTTGAATCTCAAATGTTTTTTTTCAGTAGGTACGTATGCATCATTTGTCTTTCTCTTAATGGTACTCGGGCGTTTTCTTTTTGTTGTCGCCAATTTACCTCGGAATTGGTTAAGCACACTGAATAACTGTGGAGAACTGTATCCCACATTGCTTTGTCAAGAAACATTTTTTTGCCAAAAGTCACAAATTTGTTTATGAAGGTTGGACTTCCTTGTTTTTATTTACAAATTTATTTCAGTCTCTACGGGCAACAGTAAAACCTTATGCCCGTGGCG
>JAZHYW010007873.1:0-21350 GCA_037355805.1 Ixodes ricinus | reverse complement strand
GAAGCAAGCCCTATGGTTGTTGCTTCTCTGCAGTGCATCAGTGCTCGGAAAGAAGCGCACTCAACGTGACTGTGGGAACAGAAACAATGAATTGCACGAAAGCACCCTTCGAATTAAGCGGCTCATGAATACATTAAAACATAGGGGGACAACCAAAATTTTAAAATTTGTTTTAATTAACCAGAAGTTTGAAATATCCTAGTTTGAATTATCGTGAGCTTACTGTATACTTGATAGGAAAACGAAAGCTTCATGGGATGAAAACCTTATCTACAACTTCATTTTGTTTACCCAGAACACCGCTCGCACTCAACTGTTTGTGATGCCGCTGATTTCTCTGGGAACCATTCTCATTTTGTTTTGTCCTTCCCTTATCTGTACCAGTACATTTTCCAAGTATTCAGGTCGCATGCAAATTCCCAGGAGGAAATGCATGCCTGTCCTGTTTCCTAGAGCAAATTTTTTTTCTGTTCACTACAGAATTTGTAGGAAGAAACCAGCCCCAGAAAAAGATTCCTAAATTTGAACATAAGGAAACCTAGATAACATGGAAACCTAGTGAAAACTTAGTCTATGCCATGCCCATTTTTTATTTTTAATATGGTATGAAAAAGCAAGCTATGTTATTGCTGATGTCCAGGTGTGTAATCTGTTCTGCTGGCACCCGTGGAAGCTTGGTGCAGACGCAGTGCGCACCAGACGCGGTGCAGTGAGAGCGGTGCAGTAGCAGACAACGTGCTGCATGCACCGCCTCTGGTGCATGCAGCACGTTGTCTGCTACTGCACCGCTCTCACTCACTGTGTCTACGCCGTAGTATGCAGTAGCAGACAACGTGTGGCACGCACTGCCTCTGGTGCTCACTGCATCTGCACCAAGCTTCCCCGGGGGCCAGTAGCCGGCACGGTGCGGAGAACTGGCAACGCGTTGTGATGTTCCTTTTAAAAGTGGTCCACTCTATACATAGTGCAATGAAACGTTTCACAAAGGTGTTTTTAGGTGGAGCATCTCGTATACCAATATTTTGTAAGTGAATTTTTGTAAAGTTATGCAAGAAAAGAAAAAAATCATGTTATTCCTATGCACAAGGTGGGAAAGTGGAAACACACAATCTGGTTGATGCTGGTACTTGCAACTGGTGTCACACACACCCTTATTTGCTTTCGTCTGTTCATCTCGAAGCTTTCACATTTTTGTTCCATGTAATGCTTTTTGTCCGGACATTTTGTTTAAGTTTTTTTCTCTGCATTGGAAAAACCAAATTTTCCTTCTCTTGCATTTTTTTTTAGAACCTTACATTTCCAGTGTTCAGGTACGAGAAATGCACCAATGTAAAAAGCTTCACTGCACTCCATACGTTGCTTTGCATCTGTTTTTTTTTACTTTTAATTTTTGCTTGTTAACATACTGTACTTGCATAATTTTGCTGTGTTGAGAAGAATTTGTGAACTATGCCAATGTTCCTCCATTTTGGCGTGCTAAGTGCCTTTACATTGCACAATTCAAAGTGTTTCCTCCATTTTGCTTTGATAAGTGATTTCACAATTTGTACTTCAAACTACCTCAATATTTCCTACGTTTTGCTGTGATAATTGAATTTACATTTTGTACTTCAAACTACCTCAATGTTTCCTCCATTTTTCTATGATAAGTGAATTTACATTTTGTACTTCAAACTACCTCAATGTTATCTCCATTTTGCTGTGAGAGATGTTTGTCTTTTACACCGATTATGATTTCATATTCAAACGTCATGCCCATACCAATTTACGAATCGTGCACACAGTTATAATCTATCAACAGCTACTCAACCTCTTTTCTTTATGAAACCTTTTCTGCAATAGTCTGCATCTGGCACATCATAGCCTTGGATTGTTTTCCATAAGCCTCACTCAATCTACTGTTTCGCTGTGATAAGTTCCACTACACTTTTGTACTTCAAATGTGTCCTCCAATAAAGTGCTAATAATGTTCCAAAGTGATGGCAGTGAGTCACTTCATTGCAGAATATATAACTTCACAGTGACCTTGCATGGGTACACATACAGCCAGGGTGGCTCCAAGACAAAATTGCAGCCCATAGCTACCCTGCTGGCTGGGTCACACATTTGTGGACATTATTTGCCCATAAGTACTTTGGGATTTACCCAAAGCACTGCCCCGCTGCTACTGCTTAGCACATGTTTCTGAGGCTCGTGCTATTGGCGACGAGATCAAACTAGGGGGGGGTGCTTTCTCCAGTTCGTTTTCCGCCAGAGGTCCGTGTTTACCCAACAGAAGGCCTGAGGACTTAATGTTGGAGGAGTGCAACAGACTGGATCTCTCATGAAAGCAGTCAGCATATTATACGAGCTTGACCCACTCCAGCCTTTGTGCTCAACAGGTGCTGGACACATGCACGGTGCATGCTGCCTTATTCATGCAGGCTGGAATGGCTACAAAAGAGCTCTCCTCAGGCGACGGGAGGATACGAGCCCGAGCCGAACGCTGCTGCAGCTGCTTGGGGTGCGGGCTCCTCCGCAATATTGCAGCTTTTTTATAAGTTGCATCAGTGACACTTACATCTGTTATGGCTTAGGCAATAACTTTATTTTCTGCAATTCTACTAATATAATATTTACAGGCAAAAGAGAAAAAAAGCATAACAGATTATAGCACTGCACGTTACCCTGAAGAGAAGAGTTTTCTGCAATAGGAATGAAAATGGGATTAAAAACACAGATTGACGTCTTCTGCCTTTTCATGTTACAAGGGGCAGTGCAACAATTGTTATAGAGTGAACGAAATATAACATTTCTTTTGAAGTAAATCAGCTCCCACTTAAAAAGAAAACATTTTGAAGGTTGATACACACTGACATCTCTCTGGGTACCACGTTTGGTTCCATCTTCAGGGCTCCCTGCCCTCCCTCCACACCTGTTGACTTTTCAAGGTCCGATTTGGCTAGCAATTGAGACAAGATTGTTTGCCGTAAGAATGATGAGTAGGGTAATGGCAGAGGGAATGGTTATGTTCACTTCAGATAGGTGGTGCCAAAAAAGCTTGTGTACTCCGAATAATGTCACCGTAGTTCCGTTGACCACCAAATATTACCTGCAGGCTACAGATCTAGAGAAATATATATTTTTATTTTTGTTATTACGCGGTATTTCGGAGGAATTGGCACATTTTCTCTCGCTTGTGCCAAGGCAAACAACATAAAAAATGCAAGCTGCAAATTCTTTAGACGTGAGGATCCCTGCACTGCCCCTTTAATTAATGAGTACAAATGTTTACCGAGCTGTTAGCAAAATGATATGCCCACTGAGAGGGGGGGGGGCTGCTTGTTCGAGAAATTTTTCATTGTTTCGAGGGAAGGGGTGTGCTTTGTCAGTGCGCACTGGTTCAGTTTGGCCTTGTTATTGAGTCTCGCTCCTGTCGGAACCCGTAATGCGTGCTATGCCCCCGCCAGCCATTGTTTTGGCCATGTGCTTTGAGTAGGCCCTTTATATTGCTGTACATAGCTAGGTTTGTCACACCTTAGGTAAATTGAAGGTGCTTAGTACAATTTCACAGTTATATAAGGCGGCATAAGTGGATGTCGTGCTGTTAAACAAGTCGGAAAAATTGGCGCGTGCCCACAGAAAGTTCACACCTTCACCGAATGTGCAATGAGCAGGTTAGTTTTACCGTGTAAAATTTGAAGGCATAGTTCTCTTCCCCCAAACAATCGGTAACAAACTTTCGAAAGTCAACAGGGCGTGTTCGCAGACGACTGAGTTAGTGTCGTCTGCTAGCTACACATATCAGGAGATGGCGCCACAAGTTAGTAGCGTCGCTAACTCAGTCGTCTGCGAACACACCCTGTTGATTTTGGAAAGTTTGTCAATCATTTTCATGGAAAGAGAACTATGCCTTGAAATTTCATGTGGTAAAACTGACCTGCTCAGTGCACATTTGGTAATAGTTCTAATTGTCTATGTGCAAGAACCAGTTTTTCCAGGTCATCCTACAGCATCTGATCCACTTGTTTCACCCTATATGTACATGGGTTCCTGGCAATTATGGCATTTATCCTTAAAAAGGCACTAAATCACATCCTGCAATAGTATATTCATGGTTATAACTCAATCTATGGGCTCTAGCGTCCTAAAAAAATCATATTTTTCGCCCACAATATGTGAAGAAACGAAAGCGATAGCTGTAGCATGGTCGTGCAATGTGGGTGGAAGGGTGCCGTCACGTTCCTGAGGACGGAGGTGCGACATGGTTAATTCTCATAGCCATTGTAATTGGCGTCATGGATGCCACTGACGACCGCCATCAGTGATTTGTGAAGTGGGTAAGCGCGGTTGAAGTTTTTAAAATCATCCAACATTATGCGTAGCAACTGGATACTACCAAAGTGGGAATTCGCATCACGTGAGTAATGTTTAGAAAGAAGTATTTCAAGCAGATGTTACGATGGTTCTCCCTTCGTCGCGCAATTCTTGGGGAGATGCCAGGGCTGCTTTTTTCGCTCGCTTCACGTGGCACAGCGGACGGGAAGTCCCGACCTCCCTCTCCTTGTGGCAAGAGGGAAGAAAAAAGTTTTTCCATTCTTTGGGTGCGTGGTGACGACAAGGGAGATATCTCTGCAAAGTGTCGCCCATAAAAGTATAACATTACATTCAAGTGCTGAGTTGTGACCATAATTATACTATTGCAGAAAGTGGTTTACTGCCCCTTAAAGCAATCCTACTGGCTAACAGGTGCTCCTCCTCGGAACACTACTCTGTATTGCCAGGGCACTTCTCCAAGGCGAGAGCAGAAGAATTTGGCAAACTTATGCCTTATAGCTTTGGCATCGCCTGCATGCATGTTCGAGCTGACTTGGCCCACATCTGACAGAGCACTGCCGTCACTACTGTCAGTGCGGCACTGGCCTTTGACTGTCTCGCCCAGGTAGTCCTCGCTGTCGACGTAGCCGACAGGGCAGTAGAGGCGCTCCCCCTTTCTGCCTCGTCGCACACCCTGAGGTAGTTGTGGAGGCTGACGCATGCCCAGACAACCGCCTCCAGTGTCTCGGGACATGCCTGGATCGGTTGTCTGAAGATGCGCCAGCGTGCGACTAGGATCCCAAACGTGTTTTCAATGACCCTTCTCGCTCGAGAGAGCCTGTAGTTGAAGACTTTTTGCAACAACTTCAGGTTCTTTCGAGGAAAAGGGCGCATCAGGTTGGTGAGCAGGGGGAACGCCTCGTCGCCCACAAACACAAATGGCAGCCTTGTCCTGGTACCTGGCAAGGGCCCTGGCGGAGGAGGCCTGCTGTGCCCGAGAGGATGGAGTCTCCCATTTCGGAGTCGCGAAAGACGCCACCATCGCTGTAGCGTCCTGGCTTGCCAACATCTACCAGAGTAAATTTGTAGTTGGCATCACAGCTGGCCATTAACACAATGCTATGAAACCCTTTATAGTTATACGTGTCCGACCCTGCACCAGGGGGAGCCTGGATGGCCACATGTTTGCCGTCCAAGGCACCGACGCAGTTGGGGAAATTCCATTGCTGCTCAAACTCGGCTGCGATGCGCTCCCACTGCGCGGTGTTTGGAGCCTAGAAGAAAGGTGACTCAAGTTAAACCACATGGCAACAGTAATTCACAGTAAACAGTTTTCCAAGGCTTAAATATATGTAATGAAAAGACAGCACAGCTTTTCAGAGATATGTCCCCCTGTCAACACTTGTTTTCATGCATGAACGGTAGACTATCAAGATTGCTTCAGTGGCTGCCATTTTAGCGTAAGCTTGTAGGTTGTGCCAACACTATGACCAAATATTAGCTGCATAAAGTATTTATACTGCATCCCAAGTCTTTCTGTAAAAAAATGTCAGCAATATGTCACGCTTGGCCTATCTCGACGCCTAAGGTGTGGGTGGAAGCGTGGATGGCTCTGACAGATAGCCTATGCTACCGTATTTACTCAAGTAATAGCCGCACTATTTATGAACAAGGCCCTTGCATCTACTTCCCCACAGAACACAAATACAGCCAATCATTGCATTGCGCATAAATAACATAGCAAATAACTAGATCGAGAACACGATTCTCCATACAAATGCAATCCTCACAGATGGTATCTTGGCACGAAGACGTTATCTCTGTCCTGTAAACAGCTGGAATCATGCTGTCGAACGCGGTGATTGACAATCGGTGAGCTCCACTGAAAAGCAAACCCTCAGGCTTTCGTCATAAACAGTGCGACTATTACTCGTGTAAATACGGTATATTTTCTGCATCTGGGGCCGCTGCGTGAGCAAGGCTATACAGTCCCTAGAAGGCCCTTAAAAACTCTACACAAAAACACGCTTCTGTTATGTCATGGCATGGTGGTGGCCATAGGCGTAGACCTCGGGGGGGCATCGGGGCTCGTACCCCCTGGTGAGATCCAAGGGGAAGGGGGAGGGGGGGGGCAGAACCCCCCCCCTTCCTTGGATCTCCCCAGGCCCAGGCTATGATCCTTACCGAGACGCTGTTTACGTGCCATGTAACTAGCTTCTAGTAGTTGCATGTAAACAAAATAATGCCCACGTTGCCTTTATTGACAAAATACATGGGAAAGAAATGGCATCCCAGTGTGCTTTCGTTAGCTTGAATCTCCAGTTCTGGCGAAAAGATAACACGCACGCATGCACCCCCCCCCCTCCCGGGAAATGGAAAGTCTACGCCGCTGGTGGTGGCGCCTCAGGCGCACTTGCAGTCTGGGGTTGTGGGCGGAAGTCATCGTGCGGGACGTGCATTCCTGTGTTGTTTTGAAAGAAACTAGACATAAACCTGCCATCTCGTCAAAACGCTGTGACTGGGGCTGTACCAAAAGAGTCGGGAAAGGTTTGAAGGTCACTCTTCGTGTGTTTTCTGCCTGCTCGGTTTGTCCGAGAACGTTGATAGGTGCCTTGAAAAATAAAAACCAGATGCCGTCGGACAACAATTGCTTGTGCGGGAAGCACTTTGGGTTGAAATCACGGATACTTGTGTTCAATAGATTTATTTATTTTTTGTTCCAACATGAATGCGGAAAAACCGCCAAGTTGTACAGACCACCTGCAGACAACGTTCAGTGTGTCTTCAAGTTGAAACGGCTGCCTGATCGTTCGAACTGTCGTCTACTCTTTCAAATGTTTCTGCTTGCTGTCTGTTCGCTCAAACGACAGCGGCCCGTGATAAGAAGTAAGTGCAGGCCTCAAAAGACTCTTAGTTTTGAAGGTGGGTTGGTGTATGCAAGCTCGGTGTAATAGTAAATACAAGGAGATGTTGATCATTGTTACCAGTGGCCATAACCGACTTGTTATGCCTGATTAACTTAGTCTGATTTTGCTTGAGATTTTCAGTATCGACGTCAACCATCTCGGCAACGGTCCACACTTTTGCAGCCCAAGTGACGTCGTAACTGAAAACAGCGAGCAGAAAATCATCATGCGAATCAGGCTTTAGCGCCCATTTTGCAGCATCCACGTGGAATGAATCACCGCATGTCACATTATTCACATGACGTTTTGCGGCGTAACTGTTATGTCCGAGCAGCCGTCGCCGGCTGTCAAAGGATTTAATGAAAGCAAGAACCCATAAGGGCTAAACGATCAGTTCGGTAGGCAGTTTAAAACATAAACACGAGCGAGCGCGCATCCTGGCACGCGCTCCAGATCAGGGCCACACCCGAGGTTAGTGGCGATGATGATAGTGCCACACCCATGGTCAGTGGCGATGATGATAGTCTTACATTGCCGACACATCAGTAACAAGCCTCGTTAATTTCGCTGAGGCCGCTTAAGTAATCAGACATTGCCAGGAAGACGTGGAATCAACAATTCTAACGCGGAAAAAAGAGCACAGGGACTCGCACTGACGCCGACAAAAAAGCCTTCCAATGGTTTGTTTATGGGTGACGGCGAGTTTCTTGCTTACAGTGCATCGCCATTGCGCGGCTCTGGTGGCATCGGCTAGGGGCGCTCCGGTTTGTTCGTAAACATGAGTATGCTATATAAGAGACTCCTGCGGGGGTCGGCTTAACCTAAACGACTAAACGATTACAGGTGTCTAAACACAGTGTTGGTCAGAGACATTTACTCATTTCCAAGCATTCCCTCATTGATGTACACCCTTGAAAACATGACTGTTTTCATAACCGACTGCAGCCCGGGCCTCATTCAAATCAAAGTTCACGCGCAGCTCCCGTACAAAAGACTGCATTGATTTGCAATAGGGGGCTGCTTGAATTCACTCGCCTTCCCTTTGGCTTATGGAACTCGCTATTGCCAACTCTGCCCTGACCCCTCCAAACTGAAATGCTTTGCTTATTTAGAGGTATTATACTATATGAACGTATCAGGAGGGAAGCAGTATTGCTTTGCAGAGGTGTGCATGAACACTGGATTAGGGTGGAACACAGCAACATCAATATGAGTCCCAGTTAGGAATGTTGACATCAGAACTATATTAGCAGACGTCACCCCACCATTTGATGGCTGAATTCAGTGAACATAGTATGCATATCAAGAAATAGATATGCCTAGCCACGACAAGGAACTGATCAGCACATAGTTCAAAAATATTAAATCAGCAAAGAACAGTTATTCATGACATAAAAGAAACAAATGTTTGCACCATTCCACTCTTGGTATGACAGTACAGCTGTCCGTCTTTCCCTCGCAGTCCATGCTCGAAGATTGTAAGTAGGGTTTCACGGTTTCGGGGTTTATTTTTCTTCGAATTCGAGTCTTCTTTCGGAATATATTTCTCACCCACACAGTCAGTGTTTTTGGGTGTAAATTGCTGGGGTCATGCAAAAAGTCTCCTTTCATTAGGGCTTATTTTGAGGAAAGTATTATGCGAATACATGTTATTCCTCACAGAATCATAAAACTTACACCTTAAAAAGCAAAAATGGGATACTTGCAGGGCGGTAAAGTGGCTCCAAAACCTTATGCAGGGCTTTGCAAGTCTCTTGGATCACTTCGCTTGCTGTTGTCCGTCCAATCCGGTAACTCGCAGCGCAAATCACCTGCGAACCTCCGTGAGCAAGGTACCTGAAACATTACCAAGCAATAGTACCACATACAAATGTAAAGTGACTCCTTACAACTGCTGAAACAGTAGTCACATCATGGTCATTTATAACAAGGTACTTTTTTCTGCCACTGCTTTTCTTAAAGTAGATATCGACCCATTAACAACACTGAAATAACTCTATAATAGCGAGCAATATTTTTTACTCCATAAAGCTATCCGATACTTTTCTGAGCATGCCAGTGCAAAGCGGTGAAGCTTCATGTGCGAGCCAATGCTGTACTGTGAAGCATCACGCAAAGGCACTGGTGCGAGGCGGTGAAGCTCTACGAAATAGCACAAGGCAACTGCCATGGCTTGGAGACATGGCAGTTGCCTTTCAGACATTTCTATATTTGCGGCAGTTGAAGGTGGAGAGGTGTTGATTATACTACAAAAATGAATAAGATGTATAAAGTATAGGCCTAATTTCAAATTAATGGCAAGACCCTCCTTTGTAACAGAACTCTAGTCATCACAGTAGATGAGTTTTGACATACCTGATTGTCAGGCTCAACCTTTCCGCTGGGGAAATCGGCTTCCTCCAGAAAGTTGTCTTTTTCTGGAGAAGTGGGCCAACCAATGAGAGAAGGTGGTCAAATCTGTAGACAAAACAGATTTAGTAACTCACGAATACATTATTCACTACTTTGCTCTCAGCGGGATCTGTCCAACTCGTCGAAAGCCAACTCGTCGACGGCCCATCCGGGCAATTAGGGCAATTCGTCGAAGGGCAACTTGTCGAAAGGGGAAATCGGTCGAACAGCGATTCGTCGAATGGGTTGAATGACGGTCCGAGGTCAAAGTTTGTGGCTTTTTTTTATCTTTTGACCTAAATTTTTATTCGCGTTTAGACTAGGGACAGCGCCCTTGTTAAGTTACAAAATTGAACGAAAAATTAGAAGAGGGCAAAGATAGGAGAGAACTTTTAGACAAGTTGAAAGATGTGTCATCTCATGATAGTCCTTTTGATACGTTTCTTTATTACTTATTTTGTAAGGAGCCGCCGCAGACTGTCGCCGCAAAGCGGCGTCAACTGATGTGCTGGGTAGGTTAACACGCGCCCCAGTGACACAACAGCAATGTAGTGACCGTGCCCCACTGCACCGTGAAAGTGGTGAAAGTGGCAAGTTGTTACCTTTGACAAGAGAGAGAAGACTAGAGGTCATTTTTTTAAAGAGCGCCGATTGTATACATTTTTTTTACGAAAGACAGAACACAGATTATTATAAGGCAGTATTTGCTTTAAAATTTAAGGACAAAATTGACATATCTGGCTTTAAAAAAGTGGTGACAAGTTGGCCCCTTCGACGAGTTTTCCTTCGACGAGTTGCCCTACGACGAATGGGCCTATTGGACGAATGGGCCGCCGACAAGTTGGCCGTCGACGAGTTGGCTTTCGACGAGTTGGCCTAGACCCGTCTCCACATGAATGCTTTGACATGAATGAATCAGCAACATTTCATCATTGCTATAAGGAATGCCATGAAGCTCTGAATAGTTGGGTGAAATTTCCACCCAAAATATCTTCACAATTTGTTCTCTTGTGTAATAATTTACTAAAGAGTAAGGACTCCCCCAAGCCCCATAAAAAGAGCTACAATAATACCTCAAGTGCAACAATTGTAATATCTCGAGATATCCCCTAACCTTTTCTCCATTTTTGCAAAAGCACCAAAGGATATAACTCTTGGAAATAACACAAGCCAAAAGACCCCTGCAATAAAGGGCCAACATTTTCCATGTTTGTCGTCTTGACATATTTGCAATATTTGCCGGGGCTTCATTCGCACAATTCAAAACAGCTCGAAGACAACATTCAGTAGACCAAGAGAGCTTCGGTACTAGGTCTAATCTAGCGTCCATGAAAAGAACAGCTGCTGTTCCATGTTGGTACAAACGGTGGCCATGGGAGCAATAAACCATAATACAGCTAAACAAATGGGCCAAAACCCTGTAGTGAGTTCACTGCATAGTGCGTGTTTTGTGTAGTGAAGAAAGTCATTAACAGTGTACTGACACAGTAAGCAAAAACGAAACATCAAATGTTTTTTACTGCATAAAAGTTGATTTGTAGAATATAATAATGCGAAGTAAAGTAGATTATTCATTAGATTTGGCACTGGATATACACGCTCATGAGAAAATGAGTAGCTGCACCTTACTGATGTCATATTCATGGTGTGTCGTATGCTATGCACAGAAGAGCACATATGTATACAAACGTAAAGACCGCCACTGACCAGTCGCTGGGGGTTAAAAGCAAGACAGAGTAACTGCTGGTAACAACATGACATGTAATTGCCGGTGTCCCGGAAATCACTTCGGATGAATCTTCCCAGCTGACTGGTGACAGGAGGATTTGAATGCAACAAGGGCCGATGAGCTTTTTCCCGTATCTGCCGGTTTTGCGGTGAGCTACTCTCCGGTGAGCTTTTCTCCGCCACCCCTCTACTGCATCTGATATCGTGCCGTCTGGACTAACTCTAGACACTCCGAATTTTTAAAAACACAGGTGGCTCCGTGGCCCAACGGCTCGCAGGGAGCCACACTTCTTAAGTAAATGTTAAGATACACACCTCTGCCTCGTCATCCGGAAATATTGGTAGAAGTCTTCCCCATTGTCCAGCCTCATGTCACGAACGAGGTGGTGGTACTCCCCGAAGGTTTCCCGGGAGCGAAGAAGATTTCGCACCCACTCGTGGCAGGGATGTCGTCGACGCAGGAGGAGCATCATCGCGGCGGTGGATCGGGCAATTAGGGGCCAATTAGACTCGTTGCCCGCCCGTGCCACATACCCGCGAACGCACTCGACGAACAAATTCTCTAGTTGCTCGCTTTCGAGCAGAGCCGCAGCCATATCCGCGCTACCGCGGGACGCCGCCATGTTTGTTTGGGTTGCTCAACGAGCTCCATTGCTATTGGTTGAGCGAATGCGCCGATAGCAAGCTTTTATTGGTTGTTGACTGCGGTCGGCCGCGTTGCAACGCAACTGTGCGTACAAGCTTCGCGCGTACGCGCTGCGCAACGCACCGCAACGCCTTTCCGCTAGTGAACGCACCGCGTCCAAACGCGAATGTGCGTATGGCCCTTTACAGTGTCTATAACTCACACCCTAACACCCCAGGAAATGGGCGTTTCGGACACAATAACACGTATGTAAGAGGTGTTCAAGGCAGCATTAAACCCTACAAAAGGGTGTAAGGATGTACTGGTTCACAGGTTTACGTTTGAGTGTGAACAACGGTGTTAGGACCGCTAGTGACTGCTTATATTAGAATCATTGGCGCTACCAGTCAAGAAGCCTTCGAACAATTCCGATCCGCGTATTACCATACTGAAGGTTTGTAGTTTTTGCACGATCAAATCTACGAAGGGACTTGTAATAGTTTCAGATTTATTTTATGCCCTTGATGAAATTAGTAGAGATATGCAGATGGGAAGTGTAGAAAGATTTCTCAATAGACAGCGCCAATCTGTTATTCTCATCATAGGCAGTAGTAAGCAGTCGTAACGCAGAAGGTCGCAGTTAAATGAAAATGTGCGAAAGAGACACTATTTTCTGCCTCAATTTTAAGGTATCCCAAGTAGCAAAAAGTGAGCTCCAAAAGGGGGCCGACGGGGTTGAACATGGGCAGCCTACTTGGGTTCTACGTCGGTTTTGTAAGTTGGGCCACAGTGCTGCCGACTAGGGCCGCCCACAAGGGCTGCGCCCAGGGGACCCATAGGGACATTCGTGGGCAGCTCACATGGGATCTCCCCATGGGACCCCCAGGGGGCCTAGGTGGACAGCCCACATGGGCGCACCTCGTAAGGCCCAGACTGGGCCTACGTGGTCAGCTCACCTAAGGTCGCCCCGGGAATCTCATTTCGTTCGGGGTCACTCTATATTTTTCTTACGGTGTAGGGTATTGCAGTGCACACTAAAACAACTTGCCTCACTTTCCTCTGTGGGTCTACTGGAAATATTACAATTTCGGTAGATCGTAAAACGTCTTGAGAAAGGCACTAAAAAATTGGGCATTTCAAGTGTACGAAATGGAACAAAAAAACAAAACAAAACAACTCGTGCACATTGGCATATAGAAAATCCTGTTGGACAGGTACTCAGGATGCATAGCCAGCTTGAGCCGTCTACAGAGATTAAATTTTAGAACAGATATGACATTCTGACGAGCATGTTTCGAATTCACCCTTGAATTTATTACTCTGCGTAAAACGATTCACTCCATGTAAAATGGCTTTTTCAACATACACGTGGGGTAGTAAGTTAGTAATAAAGTTTAGCAAGCCTAAAATTTTTGCTCGCGCTTAGAATTAAAATCCTCGATGATTCGGTATCACATTGAGCGAATCTTTTGTATTGAATTTTCAGAACGTTCAGGAAATATCTTGAATATTAGCGGAAAGTTCCGTTTTCGAAGTTGCACAGGTAGTTCAAGTTGGGCATGCACGCCCTTTGCCGTCTTGGAGCCCACACCGTTGCTAACTTAGGCCCCGCGGAGCCGAGGTCGGACCCACGCGGGTTTTACATAGGCAGCCCAAGTCGGGCATGCCAACGCTTTTCCGCCATGGAGCCCCAGTTTCATAAACTTGGGCCCCGCGCAGCCGACGAGGGGCCCACGGGGATTTTACATGGCTGTCCAAATCGGGCGCGCCCACGCTTAGCCACCGTGGAGCCCACATCATTACCACATTTTAATCGCACCTGGTGTTACGAAATGGCGGCGTTTATTACACACTATGCCGTGTGTAATGCGTGCGACGCAGTTGGTGAAGTTCGCATTTTCTTTGCTGCAGGTTTTGACCTACGGCATGAAACAAGCAAAGGCTATTACTGATGAACTGATCAAGGCACACGCGCTGGCCGTCAAGTCAACTGAAAGTTCCCGTTCAGGCTTTTATAAAAGGGTGAGTGAGCTGTTTGACTCAACTTCCTGCTCAAGGATGACCCGCATCCTGGCGGTCGTCCTAAAAGTCGTCCTAGACTTCTAGAACGACCTATAACAGTACGTCAAAAACAAGCGGCGTCCGTCGGCGTTGTGACCAAAATATACCCTTAAAATGCGTCATCAAACGTCATTGTGCGTCATCAGCGTGATGTAACCACCGGACCGCCGTGTGCAAAACGTGCACATCGGGTTTTATCTGTGCTCGTTGTGTGCTTCGTGTGATGAACTGTGAGGCGAACGCGTCTGCATCTACAACCTCGACAATGGCAGCGGAGATCCTAGACATCTACGGTGGCTTCCGCAGGCACATGGGGCCGCCCACGCAAATACGCCACAGCCTCCTCTATTAGTTATTCTCGACGTCGTTCTAGACGTCGTCTTCTAGGCATCATTTTCGACGTCGTCCTTGGTGTCGACCCAGAAGTGGTCACTGACGTCGTTCGTTACGACGTCCTAGAGGTCGTCCTAGAGCTCGTCCTCTAGGCGTCGTCCTCAAGGTCGTTCAAGAAGTCGTCCTAAGCGTCGTCCTAGACGTCGTCCTTGAGGTCGTCCGAAAGGTAGTCCTCGACGCTGTCCTCGACTTCGTTCTCGACGTCATCCTAGAGCGCGCGCCAGGAGCCGTTGCTGCGGTAGCCTGCTGTAATGTTCTGCTGAAACTGCCTGATAGTCACTTATATCTGCGTACCGCCAAGTGAAGTATTTATTTCGTAAGAGTTGTTTACAAAACGTATTTCTGTTTCTGGTATGTTCTGAGTTAATAAATTGGTAGGGAAGGAGGGGCATTTGTTTATTGACTGTAGTGGACTTAACAACGCGTTTGAGTTTGTTTTAAAATTCCTAACAAAAGTGCAGTCGTATGCAAAACACAGAATAAAAATTACGGATGAATTATCGATTTACATCGCTGTAGTTTCTACGAACATGGGGATACACCAAACTAGACAGATATGTCAGAAAAGCCTTTAAAAACACAAGCCTCGCATTACGTACATTCAATTCAGTGTAAAATAACAAAAGCAATTTTTCCTACAAAATATTTACAAAGTGGTGGCTTTGGTAGGATTATTCTTCGAAATTGTTCTGCATTTTATAGATGGGTATGTCTGAATTGCAAAGGGTTCGGCATCTTAAACACAATGAATGAATGTTGTTCGGCTAGCTGGTATATTGCATGGAAACAAAACGTAGTGCATAAATGATTGTGTCGAAAAGAACGCAATTATGAAATCACGAATAACCAAAAACAACATATGTACTCTTGGTAACAAAACCCATTTCATCAATTAATATTCACCCTCCTCTCCTTCCTCGATACACAAATGCGGTGCCAGACAAGCTTTTCGCACTCTCATAAACCTGAGCTCCTCATGTGTGATTTTTTTCTAATATTGTCACGAATGACAAGTGATGAGGCAGGCGAATAACTGAATAAACTGAACGTTTAATGGGGCGAACTTGTGCCCAAAAATAAAAGGAAAAAGAAAGATAACAGCAGAGCGTCGCGGGCGTCGAAGGCGGCGAAGCAGCAAGATCGAACGCTGAGGCGAAAACTGACTCGGCGTGCCAGGCGGAGCCCCTTTTGTACACGCGTGGGCTTCCGGAACATTCGGCGTAGAAAGTTCGACGCGTAGAACATTCGCACCTCGAACAAGCAAGGCGGTTCTCGAATTCACTAGAACATCACATCACAGCGTCAACAAAAATGTGTAGGGGCGGCCAGGAATCGAACCCTGGCCTTCTACGTGGAAGACAAGCGCGATAACCGTTATGCCACGGGCGCGCTGCCTGCTTGGTCAGCTGCGCCCGCGGCATTATTCCCCCCTTTAAAAAAATGCATCGTCCCGATGCAGCACAACACGAGAAGAAACAAAACAAATCCACAACTAAAGGACAGCAGACTCGTCGAGCCACACATTCACCGTTCACAGTTCACAGTTCACAGTTCACTCGTCGACGACGCTGGATAGTGCTATCGTTCGTAATACGGCTTCAGCCGGACGACGTGCACCACCTCGGGTCGCGGCTGACGTCTGGTCGATGGTCGTGTTCCGTCGGGAAGAACTTCGTAGTTCAGATCTCCGAGGCGTCGGATGACCTTGTAAGGCCCAAAGTAGCGCTTCAGCAGTTTCTCGCTGAGACCGCGACGACGAATCGGCGTCCACACCCACACTCTGTCTCCGGGCTGGAAGTGGACGGCGCGGCGACGAAGATTGTACCGACGAGCGTCGACACGCTGTTGATCGTGGATTCGAAGGCGGGCTAGTTGGCGTGCTTCTTCTGCTCTCTGACTGACCGCATGGGCATCGTCGCATCCGTCATCCACAGGCTCATGGGGCAGCATCGCGTCCAGCATGGTCGTCACTTTTCTACCATGCACCAGCTCGAATGGCGTAAACCCGGTGGTTTCTTGAGCTGCAGTGTTGTAGGCGAACGTGATGTAAGGTAATACCTCGTCCCACGTCTTGTGCTCTACGTCGACGTACATAGAGATCATGTCGGCGATCGTCTTGTTGAGCCGCTCCGTTAGCCCGTTGGTCTGCGGATGGTACGCGGTGGTCCGACGATGGCTGGTGTGGCTGAGCCGAAGGATCTCTTGCGTGAGCTGGGCCAAGAACGATGACCCTCGGTCGGTTATCAAGACTTCAGGGGCGCCATGTCGAAGGAGAATAGACTCGACGAAAAACTTGGCGACTTCCACCGCTGTTCCCGACGGAAGGGCTTTCGTCTCCGCGTACCGGGTAAGGTAATCCGTGGCAACGACTATCCAGCGGTTCCCCGACGTCGATGGCGGGAAGGGCCCAAGCAAATCCATTCCAATTTGTTGGAAAGGCGTAGTAGGGGTCGATATCGGTTGCAGGAATCCCGCTGGTCTCGTCGGAGGTTTCTTACGCCGTTGGCACTCGTGACATGACCGTGTGTACAGATGAACAGTCTTCGGGAGTTTTGGCCAGTAGTACTTGTCACGAATCCGGGCGAGCGTCCTGCTGTAGCCGAGGTGTCCAGCCGTCGGGTCGTCGTGGCAGGCTTGAAAGATTTCTTCTCGCAGGCTGGCCGGAACAACCAGCAGCCAGGCAGGGTTACTTGCTCCGAAGTTCTTCTTGAAGAGCACGCCTCGCTGCAGAACGAAGCTTGGTAAGTCTCGGGCCAAGACTCGCGGAACTGAACTTCCTTGACCTTCGAGGTGGTCGATCACGGCGCGAAGTTCCGGGTCGCTTCGTTGAAGTGCTCCCATGTCGGCATCTGTAACTGCGCCGAGAAAACGGTCGTCATCGTCGTCGTCGTCGGTGCTGTCGGAAGGAGATTCGACTGGGGCCCTAGACAAACAGTCGGCGTCGTTATGCTTGCGGCCAGACTTATGCACAATGGTTACGTCGAATTCTTGTAGTCGGAGACTCCAGCGAGCGAGGCGTCCTGACGGGTCCTTCAGGTTGGCGAGCCAACAGAGAGCGTGGTGGTCCGTGACAACGCGGAACGGGATCCCGTACAGGTACGGTCGGAACTTGGTTAACGACCAGATGACAGCGAGACATTCCTTGTCGGTCGTTGAGTAATTTTTCTCTGCCTTGGACAGTGCCCGGCTTGCGTAAGCGATCACCCTCTCTGCTCCGTCTTGTCTTTGGACGAGTACTGCGCCAAGTCCGGCGTTGCTGGCGTCCGTGTGAACTTCCGTTTCCGCTGCTGGATCGAAGTGTCCGAGGATAGGGGGCGACTGGAGTCTTTCCTTCAGTTCGTTGAACGCTTGTTCTTGCTCCTCCCCCCACTGGAAGTTCACGTCGTCCTTCGTCAGATGCGTGAGTGGTGCAGAAATCTTGGCGAAATCGCGAACGAAACGCCTGTAGTAAGCGCACAGTCCAAGAAATCTTCTTACGGCTTTCTTGTCTGATGGCTTCGGAAATGCGGCAACAGCAGATGTCTTTGCCGGGTCAGGGCTTACACCCTCAGCACTCACGACGTGGCCCAAGAATTTAAGCTCGCCGTAAGCGAACTGACATTTTGACGGCTTGAGTGTCAGTCCAGCCTTCTGGATAGCCTGTAGTACGGCTCGCAGACGTCTCAGGTGCTCGTCGAAGTCGCTTGCGAATACCACGACGTCATCGAGGTAGACGAGACAGCTTTGCCATTTCAGGCCTGAGAGGACGGTATCCATTACGCGCTGGAAGGTCGCCGGTGCTGTGCACAGTCCAAACGGCATCACTTTAAATTCGTACAGTCCGTCCGGCGTGACGAAGGCAGTCTTCTCACGATCCCGTTCGTCGACCTCGATCTGCCAGTACCCACTCTTCAGGTCCATCGACGAAAAGTATCGGGCGTGGCGCAGCCGGTCCAGAGTGTCGTCGATGCGGGGCAACGGGTAGACGTCCTTTTTTGTTACGGCGTTCAGTCGACGATAGTCCACGCAGAACCGAAGAGTCCCGTCCTTCTTTTTCACCAGGACTACCGGTGAAGCCCACGGACTGTTTGAGGGCTGGATGATGTCGTCGTCGAGCATTTCTTCAACTTGCTTCTGGATGACTTCTCTCTCTTTCACCGAAACACGGTACGGCGATCGATGAACGGGAAGTGCGTCGTCATCAGTAACAATTCGATGTTTCGCGACCGTCGTTTGGCGTACCTTTGACGACGTGGAGAAGCACTCACTGAACTCGGCTAGAAGGTCACTGAGTTGTCGCCGTTGTGGGGTAGGCAGGGTTGGATCGATGTCGAACTGCGAAGGCGGCGTTGTCTCGTGTGGCCACGAAGAGAGGTCTTCTGATACTCCGGCGATAGCGGCTGAGTCGGGGAGTTCCTCGGCGTGACCCACGGCGGTGCCTTTCGTAAGGTGCTGAGCCTCCTGTCGGAAGTTCGTTACGAGTGCAACAGTGCGTCCGTCTTGGAGCTCCGCGATGCCTCTTGCGACGCCGATCCCTCTTCCTAGGAGCAGTTGGACGCTACCCTCCAGCAAAGCTTCTCCGCAGACGCCTTTTTCGGTCGCGACAGGCACAAGTACACTCGAGCGTGGTGGCAAGTTCACGTGGTCGGAAAGTACACGCACTGTGGCTGACGTGGCTGCCAAAGTTGTGTGATCCTCGGGCATTACAACAGGTTTCCGCAGCCTCAATTCGTTGGCTTCAAGGTCGATGACGGCGCTGTACTCGCACAAGAAGTCCATTCCGAGTATAACGTCCCTCGCACAGTCCGGTAGAACGACGAACTTTACCGGACACGTCTCGCCGTGAATCTCGACGCGAGCAGTGCATCTTCCGACTGGCGTGATGAGATGTCCCCCGGCGGTCCGTATCTGTGGGCCATCCCACGGCGTCGTCACTTTCCGAAGGCGTTGGGAGAGCCTCCCACTCAGGACGGAGTAGTCTGCTCCGGTGTCGACGAGAGCCGACGCGTCGTGACCGTCGATAACGATGTTTAGGTTATTCTTCACCGTCGCAGGGGCGTCGTTTCCGTCTCTGGTGGCGTTTGAGTGGGGGCCCTCCGACGTTCGTGGAGGATCTTGTCGTCGGTCGTCTTCGGCAACTCCACCTCCAGGGGTTGCCGCGCCTAGTTTCCCCGGCGAGGAGTGAGGGGTGACAGGCTTTCACGTCGGGGTCGGTGCATCGGTGAAGCTGGACGTCGTGGCGATGGCGACCGGGACACTCGGCGGTACGCAGGCTCGGGGGACTGAGGTCGTCGCAGGTACTCGTCGATCTCCCGAGGGCGTTCACCATAACGGGGGCGCGGATCGTTCGGGTGGAACCCGCGCAGCCCGAGTCGTCGGTATGGGCATCGGCGGTAAGTGTGGTCTGCCTCCCCGCAGTGGAAGCACAGAGGGCGTCGGTCGGGCGTTCGCCACACGTCGGTCTTCCGGGGTGCGCGGGGCTCCTGGCAGGCGTACTGGACCGGGTCGTCGTGGCGTCTGTCGTGTTGCGGCGCAGGAGACTGACGTCGGGGAGGCGCGACATGGGCGCGAGGAGGAGGCGGAGGCCGTCGGGCCACTGCGGCGTAAGTCAGCGTGGCTTCTTCGGGGACTGCTACGCTGATGGGAGCCTCTGGCTGAATGGCTCTTTGCACCTCTTCCCGCACGACCTCGGCGATGGAGAGCGAAGCCGGTCGGTCAGCGGCGGGTAGCAGCTTTCGGAGCTCCTCCCGGACGACGTCGCGAATGATTTCCCGAAGGCCGTCGACACCGGTGGTGTTCAGGTCCAGTGGGCAAGATGCGGCGGTTGGAGGAGCAGGCACGCCGGCGAGTCGATGGTAATGGCTTGCTCGGGCCGACAGCGCGCGCTCGATGTTAGTGGCTTCAGCCACAAAACCATCGACGGTTGTCGGGGGATTGCGGACAAGGCCCCCGAAAATTTCAGCCTTCACGCCACGCATGAGGACGCGAAGCTTCTTCTCCTCGGCTGCCTCCGGATCGGCTCGGGCACATAGGCGCATGACATCCTCAACGAAGCTGGTCACGCTTTCGTTGGGGCCCTGCATCCTTGTTTGGAGAAGGTCCTCCGCTCGCTGCCGACGGTGGTGGTTGAGGAACGTTCGCTTCAACTCGGTGGCGCAGGACTCCCACGTAGTGAAGGACGCTTCGTGGTTTTCAAACCAATGCCTCGCAGTTCCTTCGAGCGCGAAGTAGAGATTGTGGAGGCATTGTTCAGTCGTCCATCCGTTGTGGCGGGCTACACGTTCGTAATGTTGCAGCCAATCTTCAACGTCCTCGTGGACCTCCCCGTGGAAAGGCGTCGGAGTCCGGGGTGCGACGGGAAGGTATACGACGGTGGCGGCGGACGGGTTCGGCGACGACTGGCTGTCCATCGTTGGCTTCGTTGGCTGCTTAGTCTTGGGCGGCAGAAGTCCGAATTCCGGGTGTAGGCCTTGGGTGCGACGACTGAGCCGGATCTCGGTGGTGCTTTCGTTGGTTCTTCGTGGGCTTGGCGTCGGACTTGCACTGCGGGCCCTTGGAGGGGTACGCGGCAGGGGCATGCGGTACCCCGCACCTCCACCAAAATGTCACGAATGACAAGTGATGAGGCAGAGCGAATAACTGAGATAAACTGAAACGTTTAATGGGGCGAACTTGTGCCCAAAAATAAAAGGAAAAGAAAGATAACAGCAGAGCGTCGCGGGCGTCGAAGGCGGCGAAGCAGCAGGATCGAACGCTGGGGCGAAAACTGACTCGGCGTGCCAGGCGGAGCCCCTTTGTACACGCGTGGGCTTCCGGAACATTCGGCGTAGAAAGTTCGACGCGTAGAACATTCGCACCTCGAACAAGCAAGGCGGTTCTCGAATTCACTAGAACATCACATCACAGCGTCAACAAAAATGTGTAGGGGCGGCCAGGAATCGAACCCTGGCCTTCTACGTGGAAGACAAGCG